>JAGFPH010001693.1:77474-110490 GCA_018207615.1 Philaenus spumarius
CGTGTATACGACATTGAACACAATCTCAATTCTTATTTCGCAGTTTAAAGTGGTGTTATTATTATTAATTATTATTTTTAAATGGCTCAGGTGGCACGATGGCAGAGCATCACGACGGAAACGTGAAGGTCCCGGGTTCAACTCCCGGTCTTGGTCTATGTTTTTTTCACTTGTATATTAATTAGATACCTAAATGTTTAATTTCATCGGATTGATCGACAGGCGGACAAACACAGGCATTGGCCCGAGGTCTTTGTTCGCTATTTTAGTTTAAGAATGTTTCAATTAAATGTAAAGTGAAGTACAGTACACGCCCTCTTACGGCCTGCACTACAAGTTTAATTATCATATTACTGTCTTGTTTCCAGATGACAATGTCGAGGGAGATGTAGCAGTTACTATGGAATTAGAGGGATGGGCATGTTGTCACAACAATATCGAGCTCTGTACGAAGCTGCCTACACTGTGACCTACACTAGTCTCGTCGCTGTCTTGTTGTTTGTGGCTAAAATCCCAGGTAAACCGACAAGTAGATACTATCACGTTAGTTTTATAAGTTTATATACATATTATATTATATAAGTTTTGTTGTAACAGTATTGCTACAGTATTACAGATTACCATGGTTGTGGGCCAAGTTATTATAGTAGAGAAGGCCTAGGTTGCTGACATGCGGAGTAGACTCGGAGTTGATTCGTTTGGTGGGGGTCAGAAAGGTTCAGTCTGTTGCCGCGCTCTGAACATAATACTTCAAAGTGCGGTCATAATACTTCGGTCTGGAAGCCCTTGTACTGGTTTCCAATAAATATATTGTCTGTGCGTGGTGTCCCTTCCCCTCCAGCGGACAGCGTCCCCACTTGTCTAAATTCTTCCTTCCCGCCAACGCATCTGAGAGGTCATGTTACATAATTACATGACCATATAACATGAGAGGCCATGCTATAAAATTACAACTGACGAATTATATTCCGCTGTATCCGTTACAACGATTACAAATACTGAATCCCGAGTACTTTAATACTAATTACCATTACTCGAGTGAAAGTATTCGATTTAATAAGTAATCGTTCATAATATTCGTATTCATAAAACAAAATTTAATTCAAACACTAGCAAGATCGAATGAAAAATCACGTTTAGAAGATTAATTTGATACGTATGAGAAAAATATAACTTCAAAATATTAGTTTTAATGTGTTCTAGAACTAATGTAAGGTATATGACTTGTTTTGAGGTTAGAAGTCTTTGAGAATGTATAGTTGTACAATTCTTTGTTCTTACTTCGTTCTCATGAACTGGGTAAATGTCGTCAGGGATTTTCAACATGGTAGATATAACAGGCAGATGTTTGCTCCCCTTTCGAAACACACTCACCTTAAAGCCACGCAGAAGTTCGGCGTTCTCTTCTTGTCTAGCTCTCTCTGTTTTATTATATTACAGAGTAAAAACTGAATAAATTTTTTTCTGTGATTTCATAATATTTACTAACAACTTATTTTTAACGACCTTTGTACCTCGATAAAACCTCAAGTTATAAAAAAACCGTGATATTTTACAAAATTTAGTACATAGTATTGAAAAAAAATTGTTATTTACTTCATTTCAAGCCTCACGATCAACATCAACTAGGTGGGATATCCAAAAACCTTTTTAGTAACATTTATTAAGTTTATTTAAACTAACATTTTGCAGTTTTAAATTATTTTTTTCTGATTTGTTTTATAGATTAAAAAAAAGTTGATTAAATTACTAATTATTAAGTTACTAATTAGTGCATTTAAAAAAAATTACCTCAAAGCATAAAAAAATTACCAATAAAGATCTGATGTCGTATTTTAAACTGATTTTATACTTTGTTGAATTTATAGGAATAAAATTAGAAACTCTAAAAAATCTAAATTTAATATTGTATATCATTCAAATTAAATTTTTGAGATTTTTTCAAAATAAAACATCTTTTTTACACATAACTTGAAGAATAAATCGTGAGAGTTTCAAACTTGTACGTATTTACAAAATGAAAATTGGAGCATTTTGACTAGTTTCATTCAACAAATTTTAGAAGCTCCAATTTATATACATACTGTACTTATTCAAAGACATTTTCCACTTAAAAATATAACATTTTACATTAGCTGAATTATCTTTCATTTGCAGTTAGTTTCATTAAATTGCACCATTTAGTTAAAAGGTTATAACAAATTTAGTGCGCACCGCATAAGTCGCCTGCCACTCGGTTGACTTGGCACCTCCGAGCGGTTTTTCCCCGCTTTAAACAAATAATTCTACAGCCCAAATTTTGTATTTTAGTGAAATCTTTGTATGGGGGTCTTTATGTGAAATTTTCTGCACTTTCGAAAAATGAAGTAATTTTTCGTCCAAAGTAATTATTTTTAATAATATTAGCAAAGAATAGATATTTTGCAACTTAATTTGTTTATAAAAAAAAATTTCCAAACACTTTTTTGGAGAATATTTTAATATTTTGTTTGTAATATGTATCTAAATAAGATTTTAAAAATTTCTTTTTACACTACAGTAACATACACTGCAGTAATAGAGTAGCTGAAACAGTTACTTCGAGCAATTAGTAGCGATTACTTTGTGTTTCTTTTAAGGAACGACTACAAAATACCGATTACAGTATTAACGACACACCTATAATCCTGCGTGGATTATTTACAAACCTTTCATGTAATTAACCGATACGATTCTAAGGGAATCCGTGAACGTCGGATAGAGCTTTATACTGGATTACTTGAAGTTCAGCGATGCGATGTCGCCACAGGTATCAGGTATTATTATGTAGACACTCCCTACAGGACTAACTAGTTGGCGGATCCGATGGGGCTGCAGCCCCCTCCTTTGGGTTATTTATTACTGTTTTGTTTAATCGTCCAAGTGGCTGACTGCTCAATTGAGTAGTCTCAGACAACACAACTTGTATCGAATATTTTACCCACTAAACATTAACCAATCTCAATAAAACAAAAACCATTGGAAAGGAAATGTTTTAAACTTTAAATTTTGTACTTACAATTTCTTCTAAAACGTATATTTACATATGTAATCATCGTTGTAAAATTGCAGTTTTCTAAATCAATTGAGGCACAAGAAAGTACAAATTACTCAAACTCGTCACTTTTTAAATGTAAAAAACCAAAGACACACTTATTTTTAGAAGAATATAAAGATACCATTGGATTCGTCAAGATTTGAACTTTTACCACGATCTTCCAATCATTCGTCACTCTGATAGCTTCATAGATATGAAGTTTTCTGTACACCCTCGCAATAGGACAGTTTTCAACCAATGAGAAAGCACATTTCGCAATCGATGTATCTATTACAAATCGATATATTTGTATGATTTTTATATCGATTTGAAGTTAAAGTTCAATATTTTCGTTTGATATAAGGAAAACCTGGTTTAGTGTTCCGAGGCTATTCGGTTATTTCCGTGAAATATGTACATTTTGAACGCCTAGGCGCGTTAGCCGTTACCTTTTCCCGTCTGGCTGGAACTGTATACTATACGTTTGTGAGAGGTTTGTTTGGTTGTTCTAATTTAGTGAAACAAAGTTAAATAAGGTTATAGATTAAGACTAGAAAAGGTTTTTCAAGTATACAGTTCAATTCTATGATTTCTTCTCTACAATTTGATGTAATCAAATTTCATTTTTGGGTAATGCATATAACCCAATTCCTATTCAAAATTTGTGCTCGTGAAGTAGTCTAAAAAGACATTTTCAAGCACCGTATTAAAAAAAAGTTATTCTGTACCCCTGGGATGGGAGACTACCCCCCCCCCCTTGAAAACCGGCTGGATCCGCCCATGGCTAGAAGCCATCTTAGCTAAAGCTAAAAATAATAGCAATAAAACTGTTAAACATAGAACTTAGTGTTTGATATGTTTACAATATTGCAAAGGAAAATAACCACGGTTCGCTGTTCTGCAGGTTATGAACGAATAAGGTCAACATTTTCTAATAAAGTTTCAGTTGGCTGCACTGCAATAGACAAGGGATGTAATATTTAGGCTTCGAGGGATATAAACACGCTAGCAAACATTCTCCAGTCTACTGAGGCGGCTTTAAGTATCGTATAAAGCTTGAATGTTTTATTCCTGGTTTCTTCGTGGCAACACTTCAAACCTAAATATGCGAAAGAGTTATTTCTTGTAATTGTTTAATTAGGTGTACTATTCTTTAAAATGTTTTAAACCATTCTCTTTTAGGTCGTGCTGGCACACAGTTATCATAAAGTGTGAGAAACAACAAAATTTTGAATTATATATTTTTATTAAGAGCGTACATCACCATTGCAGTAAATGCATGTACTTGGTTAGTGGAGTGAAACTACAGAAGGTTGACCGTATGCTGTTGCGTTAACAAGACGCTGGAACGCTTCAAGAATACAATTAGCAAGCACTTGTAATTATAAAATTCATTGTGTTTGTATCTTTAAAATTCATTGTGTTTGTATCCAAGTCACTTCGATTAAAAGGATAATTATGTCCGTCTGTGTGACTTATTGTAATATAAGTAGATTACTTACTTTACATAAATTGATTTTTGACGCGTTTCGGAAGTAATTCCATCTTCAGAATTTCACTCTGTTAAGGTCGTTAATACATTAAAACAATTCACAGTACAACATAACACATATACACATTACACAAATATCACAAATAAACACCGCGTGTGCACACTGTCGAATACGTTTAGCTACTCACTTAAACTTGTAATTAGTTTATGTGGCGGCGCACGCTTGGAGATAGGTCAGGAGGCTGTATGGCGAGGAGGTTGTTTTAGCGAATCTCTTAGCTCTAGCATAGATCATGAATAATAAAATAGATCATGCATGCATACGAGGGCTGTGTGCCGAAAAAAAGGTTGTCGGGAAAATAGTGCATGATCGCGCCGCGAGGTAGCGCTAGGGAGAAATCATTGGTAGCATTTTTGCTTCACACCGCTTCCGTCGTTTCCCCATTAGATAGCGCCACTATCGTCGAATTTCCAGTGGATTAAAATATTGCATTGGATCGTCCAAATACAATGGCTCTAGTCAATTTGTCACCTCTGAACAGCGTGTAGTTTTTTGTTGTTGTTAAACGCGAAAACCTGAGCTGTCATCATCACCTGGAAAACACGAACATTTACATATTGCTCATAAATTAAACGATCGGTTTTACAGTTAATCCACAACACAATACTAAAACTAGTTAATGAAATACAATAGATAATCTGGACAAAACGATCAACTCTAAATATTACCAATCACATTCAAACGATGCAGACACGCCAACATCGGAACTAGTTCGACGGCTGGGCTTAGGGTTAAAGTGATCCAACGGTACAATATCAAATTCTTAAGTTTCAACTTAAGATAGTTCTACCCATCATGAAAGCAATATGACCTTTATAATAAACTAGCTGGCATGACCCGGCTTTGCACGGATAGACAAATCAAAGTTAAATGTATATTAACAAAAATATATTATATCAATAAATATATTACACTATGTATTTCTTATGGGGATTTTTAGTAACTTTGACCCCACCTAAACCTCCCTTAAAATTTCGATTTTTTTTTAACTCTTTCTTAGCGAGCACCTAGGGCACTTACTAGGGGAAGCTATATACCAAATTTCATTCCAATCCGTTTGATGGTTCTAGAGAAATCGTGAGTTTGTAACTTTGACCGCCCCAAATCCCCCTAAAATTTCGTTTTTTTTTAAACCCTTTCTTAACGAGCATCTATGGTCCTAGAGGAAGCTACATACCAAATTTCATTCCAATCCGTTCGGTAGGTTTTGATAAATCGTGATTTAGTAACTTTGACCCCATAAAACCCCCCCTAAAATTTCGAATTTTCGGAAACCCTTTCTTAGTGCGCGTCTAGAGCCTATAAAGAGTATTAGTGCCAAATTTCATGTTTGTAGGCCTCGTGGTTTTGGAGAAACTGTGATGAGTCAATGGTATTTGGCTTTTATAAGTATAGATAAATAATTGAATAGGTTAGGTTTGGTTAGGTCTCTGCAGCACATTTCGGAAGAGGTGGAAGATTTCTTCCTTTATCGTTGCTCAAGTTTTTTCTTATGCATGTGTCATAGTCACGGGTGATATTGTCAGTCACGGTAGTGGACGCAACTCCGTTCTGATTCATTTTGCAGGTGGTTCCAGAAAGGTAAGGCCCCACTGGGTCGGGACGGCACGGATGACAGACGTTCCGCACTTTTTTAATGGTCTGCGTATACTAGAATGGTCGGTATGGGATGGACGAACGGTACGGACGTTCCGCATTTTTTTAGTAGGGAGCACGCACTGGTACGGGATGGACGGACGATAGATACATTTATGCTCAGTCCTAGCACAGTCCACAGTCTCGTCCTAGCATTTATGCTGAAAACTACGTTATGTTAAGTGAAGAAGAAATTGTTGTTAGTTTAATAGTGGCAGAAGAAGAAGAAAAGTCAAGAAGCCAAAGAAAACCTAGATTTTGGATTCACAAAATAAATCGAAAGAGATTAGAACGTTGTTGAAATACTCTGGGTGACGCATATCTTACAGCTCAGGGTAGTTTTGCACCAACATAATTAGTTTAGGGACGACATCTATGATCACTTTGCACAACAAATGGTCTGCACGCTGTGAACTACTCCAAGTATCTGAAAAGAGTATGAAACACGTGCTGACGGTGCGGATGACTCATCGGTACGGTACGTCCGGATGTCCTAGAAATCTTTTTCCGAACTTTCTTTCGGACGGCGGAAGGTGCGGATGGTCCTGCCCCGACCGTGACGGCCTAGTGCGCGCACATACAGGCAAATCAATGCTTAACATTTTTGAAAAATCCCGTACGTACCGTCCGTCCGTGCCGTCCCGACCCAGTGCGCGATTAGCGTTATGTGTCACTCGCCTTGCGTTTCGCACTGTTCGAAATGTAATTCCTACTTAGGTTGGAATTGGAACACGGTTCGTGGCCATGTCCACCGACTGTCTTTAGCAATATTTCATCCGCGATTAAATGCGCCGAACATACTTTTCTTCTAGAACATCGCTACTTCTGACCAGATTGTGTCTCGTCACTCTTTGAGTATTTAACCCCCCCCCCCTCCCCTAATACATTGCACCGCACTAAACACTTCTACGAGTACTACCACTACGCTGCGACTGTAAGAGAACTGAGTCTGAGATTAGGCAAAGTCCACTGGTCCTGCCTACTGCCCGTCGGACCAGTTTAACCTCGACCCTTCTCTACGGAACAAAAATGCCTTTGACCGTCTGACTAGTTTAGTACAACCCGCCAACATCATCAATGGTCTGGGTATCAACTCCCAGAATCCAATTCGGTAGGAGAAACTTGTGTTATATTTTGCCTTCGTATAACTCGACATTTTAAGTAACTCTCACAGCTCAGAATGGAACTAATACACGCCTCTTCAAAACAACACTTAGTTTACTCAGATTGGAAAACTAGTTTTTGAGATATGATCCCTTTTATAGTTTACTCAGATTGGAAAACTAGTTTTTGAGATATGATCCCTTTTATAGACAAGTGTCAATAGAGCAAAAAAAGGGCTAATTTTGTTATTAAATTTAACAGCAAGCTACATCCACAGTGGCTTTTTGGGTAGCACATAGGTATGCAAAATACAAAAACTATCTAAAACTAAAATGAGCTTTTGGGAATTTTTTATAAATAAAAACAACAATAAATTAGGACTTTTTTGGTTTTTCGTTGATATTATAAAAGGTTATGAATAGATCACGATACTTCCAATGGGACATTTGTAGAGAATTAAAAACCTTACAAAATGGGTTTTTACAGACTTCAAATGGACAATTTTTCACAGAGGGGAAAAACGCAAAAAAATTACCATTTTTCAAAAATTTACATCTTAATTAATTTTAAATATTAAGGGCAGATCTTTCAGAAAATGATTGTTTATTATGTGTAATTCAAACCCGTGGAAGATGAAATTTGTTGCACCAGTAGTTTTGCTACAATTTCAGTATAAACAATGTATGTCATTATCTTGCATAATGCGCCCTATTAACCTGTGTTGCCCGATTTAAATTTACTGAACGGATTCTGAAAGTAGACATTAAAGCCTACAATTCGTATAACTTCGATTTTTGAATAAGGTCGATAAAGTATGATAAAAATGCTTCCGAGCATAACGCGAAAAGCATAAATTTACGACTGACGGCGAGAGAGGCAGTGGTAGAGGGGGGGAACCAGTAGCGGAGGAGACGAGAAAGGCAAGCTGCGCGCATCAGGCTCTATTTCGCTGCTGGTTCTCCCTCTACCACTGTGCCTCTCGCTGTCGGTCGCAAATTTACGCGTTTCGCGCTATGTTCGGAAGCATTTTTATCATACTTTATGGACCTTATTCAAAAATCAAAGATATTCGAATGGTAGGTTTTAATGTCTACTTTCAGAATCTGTTTAGTAAATTTAAATCGGGCAACTCAGGTTAATAGGGCGCATTTTGCAAGATAATGACATAAATTTTATTGTTTATTACTGAAATTGTAGCAAAACTATTAGTGCAAACAATTTCATCTTCCCCGGGTTTGAATTACACGTAATAAACAATCATTTCCCGAAAGATCTTCCCTTAATACTTTTAATTAATTAAGATGTGAATTTTTGAAAATTTTTTAATTTATTGTTATTTTTATTTTCAAAAAATGCCCAAAAGCTCATTGCCTGATAGTTTTTGTATTTTACATATCTGTGTGCTACCCTTAAAGTCACTGTGGATGTCGTTTGCTTAAATTTAATAACATGAATAAATCTCTATTGGTTGGGCTGTACGGAAAGTTGAGAATCGTAGGTTCAGTTTGGGCGTGCGTAATTTTACAACGTCCTGCCGATTGTTGGATTGGTACTGGTACAAACCAACGAACTATACTACTGGAACGCTCGCTGCTCATAAGACTAGTGTTGTGTTTTCCGAGCGCATACAGATGTGTGTGGCGGGAAGTATCCGGGGCGCGCGGGCGATGTAAGTGGGCAAGAACTCTGGACCTGGCGCTTGTGCGTTATACGGTTTTCTGTCATTCTGCCTTTCACGTTTCGACCACGCGAGAAAATACATTATTCGCCACTCATCAATAAGTTTTTAAGGTCTGCCTAGGCTAACACAACTGGGTTTCTAATTAATTGTAGTGTTGTTTTTATTTTGTGGCAAATGGTTAAGAGCTGCGCTGCTTACAATTGCAGTTTAAGATGGACGAAAGACAGCGACAAGTAAGTACTCATTTTAAAGCATGTTAAAGCTTATTTTGCAATCCCTGAATTGTAATATTGAGACAGAATTATAGTCTGTGTTATTGTAGGTTACCATCAACTTGCTAACAAATGAAGTAAAAGTGCTTTTATTATTCTGCTAATTCAATTAATTCATTTTGAACTGCAATATCTAACAACAATGCATTTGGCTGGCCCTAATGTACAAGTACAGTATTTAAAAACTTTAACCCTAAGAGTGTCCAATTGTGGTTTGATTGGTGACCCGGCCATTTTGGCAGTTTTACAGAGTTGTTTTTAATAAACTGTATCTTACACGAGTAGGCCTAAAATAAATGAAATACGATAAAAAAAACGAATTTTTATAAGCCATATTTTATAAGTCGTCATAAATAATTCATAAAGTAGCCTAATGGAAAAATATATTATTTCCTATTTACCATTGTTCTTAAAAAAAATATATATAATATATATATATAATAAAATATAATATAATATATATATATATATATATTATATAACATATAATATTGTAGATAATTGAAATATTTTATTATTCTGTAGCTATTTACATACTAGAAAATATATGTTTTTGTTTGAAAATACAAAAAAATACATTTTATATTGGGCATATTATGAGATGAGGTAATGCAGTTTTCAGAGTGGGGTGTATTACCGTGTCATCAATGAAATTTATTGAATGCGCAGAGGGTATATTCAATACATTATACCATTTCAATGTTTAAATTAGATTTGTTTTACGTTTTAGCTTTCCATTGAACGATGCAAACCTTCTTATCAAGTGGATAGCTGAGACAAAGAGGAAAAATTATAAGCCCACCAAATGTATTTGAGTTATTTTTGATTAAATCTGTTACCCAATTATTTTTTTAAATAATTTCATACCTTATTGCAAAACAAGAAAACTTTAGACATGAGAAAAAAAATCTAACTTAGGAATAAGACAAAAATTAACCAAAGTAATTTTATTTTCTAACATACATGTACATAATAAAAAATATCATTGTCTTGTGTGTACGTCTTTGTATCATTAAAAAACTACAATATAAAATTTATTGTATTATTTTCCTTATTATTACCATGTACGTCGTTTCTTGTCTGTGCTTGTACGGATATTGATACTTGTACACTGATATTATGAAAATTACAAATGCATAATCTTAATTTATAATAATGTAATGTTCTTAATTATAAAAATCATTGGATAATCAACAGTTATCAACATTTACAAACAAAACTGCATTGTGAAATATAAACAAATTGAAGAATCTACAGAGTTTTATACTGTTGGAACAGTGTTATTGTAATGCCTACCGTGTGTGCCGGGCATGTTCTTGCCCACTTACGACGCCTTCAGACCACGGACGCAACCCCAGATTCCGGCTCGGGTTCTATAGCCCAGTGCGCGATCCATTAGTATATATCGATGGTACAAACTCTCTCCCCTCTTCTTTTTTAAAAGACCACGATGCGATAGCCGGAGATATTAGCGAATTTCCATAGGAAAGATGGGCTATGGTGCCTCCTATGGTGAGACCTGAAATAATGTGCACCGATCATGGTCCCAGAACACGTTTTGGGGTGTCATTAAAAATGTTATATATGCATTTATGTGTTCGCACTGTAACGAAACGCATTTACGCCCGATTTTTTTCCAAATTTGATACACAAGTTGGTTTTCTAAGTCGTTCGGACAAGTTTCATAGCTTAATTTTCGATCCTGGGGTAAAACATTCAAGCTCTGAACGACGTACGATACATAACGCATCAGTAGAGTGGAAAATATTTTTTAGTGCTTTGGTCTACATTGTAGCCTAAAAATATTACATCCTGGGGTCTATTTGCAGGGCAGCCAGCAGAAACTAAATTCGACTTTATTCCTTCAAAACCTGCAGAGCAGAGAGTCGGTTTTCTAAGTACTATAAACTATAAAGTTTTAATCAAAATCGTTCTAGCCGTTTTTGAGAAAAGTTGGTTTTTCCGGTATTTTATGGATTTTTATGGGAAAATTACTCTTAAAAATAAAACAATTGGCTTCATGAAATAATATTTTTTATTGAGTTCCTATAATGAGGGAGAAAGTATGTGTCAGTTTCCTGATACCGTTTATTTTATAAATAATACTAACTATACATGTATAGTACGATTTTTTTAACCGTGCCCTCGGCCAAATTGTACTAACCTGAATGATAACGTTAGAAATCGCTCTTGTCTACTCTAGTTTTCTCCACGAAAACTGAGCCGAGTGGCGTGAAACAGCGAAAACCGAGCTTCAATAACACTGACATTTAATACACTTAGCAGCGATGTAAAATTATGAAAATTTCACGGATACGCAGATAAGAACTATACGATTCGTATGATGTAAAAGAAAATCCATTACAAAACCTATTTCATATTTTAAAAATCAATATTACAACAATGTACTTTAATATTGACATGAAATTTTCACACCGCTGGAAAGTTTTTTGTTTGTTGGTCAGAGACAAAGTGTTCGCGAGAAAGTTTTAGATAAAGGTTCAAATTAAATATTTTATTTGAAACATTTTTTCGTTTGACTTACGGTTTGCTCGGTACGGATGTCTGGAGTTAGATTCCTGAGAAAACTTCCTGCCTGGGGGAAGTAGGCCTACTTTGTGTCTGGCATTTACCTTAACCACACCACAGTATTATTATTCGAATACTCGAACAAGAGACAAGTAGTCTATGACTCATTCAAGTAGTTTTTATTTCAATAATTTTATTCGAATAATTATTCAATCATTTTTGTTTATTCGAAGTTTGTGGAACTGCCTTTACAATTACTCCCCGCTAGCCCACCGAGCGCTAGCCGAGCCGAGGGCACGGTTAAAAAAATCGTACTAGTACATCATGATTGTTGCAAAATATTAATACAACTAGTTCGTGGTGCTTTAGAAAGCAGATCACTTAATATCAACTAATGAAAAGTATTAAATATTTAACAAAAATAACATTCTAGCAAGATATACAATGCACAGAAAACAATGAATAGAATAATAATAATAATATAACAATCAAACAACAGCAACATAGCAATCAGATAACAAATGTATACAAATACAAGGCCAATTTAAGTCAACTAACTCTAGGAAAACTACATAGTAAACACACGTAAAACTGTAGGGCCCGTCTTCATTAGCCTTAAGTGCAAAACAGCAGGACGTTAAAAACAAAAAAAAACTAAATCAAATAGCAACAGAATAAAAATTTAAAAAAAAATATGCGAGACACAAAACAAATGAATCAATTTAAATAGTTCCAACACTTAAATAATGATATCAGAGGCCGAGGTTTACATCCAGAAGTATACTTTTGATGGCCTCAACGCTTAAACTAAAGATGTCAAGTTCAATAGGAGTAAGGTTGGCTCTACGCTGGATTCTAACCATAAGACTATTTAGTTGATATGTTGTACCATGATGAAGTCTGGCAAATAATTCACTTGACCGAGTCCTTGCAGCTGGTATGCGAAAGTTAACAGTTTCGAGGAGCATTGGTCAGTCAACCATTCCCTTGACTAGTTTCACAAGGAAAACATCCTGAACATTCCTTCTCAGCTCCAAGGAAGGCAAGCGGAGTTGAGAGGCTATGAAATCGACAGGAACTATATAATGTAGGTTCCATAATGTAGGCAATGCTGTATTATTTCTGCTGAAATCAATGGAAAGCAATTTCAACCAAATAGAATGTTACGAGTGTTTCACACATTAAAATTTTCACACACTAGTACTTTAATAATATCCAACACACAGCGCATTCTTAGTTATTGCCTAGAATACAGAATTTACCACATTATTATTATTTTTCAGGTGCGGTGGGCGGTTTCCAAGATGCTGTGCACATTACCGCAATCCTGGGCGAGTCTGTCGTGTTCAACTGCCAAGTGGAGTTCCCGGCCGACCATCCCGTTCCTTATGTGCTTCAGTGGGAGAAGAAGGTAGGGGAAACGGTAGGCCATCCCAACACACACAACATTATACATATCTCTCTCTTGACATGCATTGTGCTAATTGGCTTGGTCATTGCTGGTGGTGACCTAACCTATCCATATACCTCTGACCTGTTTTCTACCTTTTTAGCCTTAATAGGTTGAATGTTTCGACTCCGATTATTGTAGCTTAAAGATACGTACATGTAAAAACTAAACTTTCTGATCTAACCTGTTTAAACTAACGGTAAATTAAAATAGAAAAAATGTCCTTACCTAACCTCTCTTAGAATTAATTCCTTTTCACTCATCAACTCAAAGTTTATTATTAAATTTCCATAGTTAAGTTGTAGTCTTCCGGTAAATTAAAATTGACAAACATTCTAACTTGCCTGGCTTAGAATTTAATTCCTTCTCTCTCGTCAAACACAGTCTAGTACTAACTTAACCTATTTAGGCTACAGATTAGTGTGAATTATTTCTTTTAATTTATCTGATAGTGTTTTACAGTAACCCTTTTTTATAAGATTAATGAAAATAGAAAAAGGTTTGTATCTAACTTAAACGTGCCGGAATCTTTATAAACTACATCATCGTAGCCTAATAAATACGAAAATTAATTTTCTTTGTAATTGCCAATTATCCATAAGCTATGTGATTAAAAAATAAATCATTTTCTGAACTAATCAAATAGGGTCTTGTAAGATTTGGGTTTTACTAACATATGTTAGTCAACATATGTCAAAAGATATGTTGAGTTATTTAATTATAATTTGTTACAAAAATGTATAACTGCGGTTTAATCTATCCTTATGTAAATTTGGTCAGCAAATTTATTTTTACATGGTTTAGAGGAGAAAATAACATTGCTAGCTACCGTACCCGAAACAAATTATTTTTCAAATAAAATTTCAAAACATTTATTCATTATTAGTGTTGATGTTTCCATAATTTATTGATTGAATAAGATAAAATTTCTAGCATTAAAAGATGGAGAGTCTGTACGACATCGCTGTAAATAATATTTTCTGTATCATTCTTGTTCAAAAAAGATTTGATCAATTTTACTGTAGGCAGGGCCGGATTTAGCATTTTGGCGCCCCTAGGCCCAATAATTTTTTCCGCCCCCTAGTCTGGTTAAAGTTACTTCCCCAAAAACCTTTATTAAAAAATTACATCAGGCCTATATGATAATTACTTAAACACCGCTCCACGATGCAAATTTATCATTGCTTGTTTTTTTGAGTAATTTACTTGGTTCTGGGCTTAACAAAATGCCGTCTTAAAACACTTTTAGTAAATGTTAGTTATGGCTATTTATTTTTATTTCTAGATATTTTTTTAATATTTTTTTTCTCTCGGCCGTGCGCCCCCTGGGAGCTTGTGCCCATAGGCCCGGGCCGGGCCCTGACTGTAGGCCGTCTAAGACATTTTATGTTTTGTTGAACACTCACTCTCAGATTTCCGTTAATGTTTCATGTTTTACTTAAATGTTTTCCTTATTAATTTTCACTATATGTTACTGTGTGTTATATTCATGTTAAAGCATGTTTTTTTTTTTCATGACTGGTTTCAATTGTTGTTTTGTGTTTTCCCCAAAGTCGAAGGGGGTGTACTGGAAAATGTGTTCAAATTGCGACTTCACTGTCTTTCTATTTGCCAATCATTACAGCCATTTTTAATGCGACTTCAAAGTTGTACAGTCATAGGACTTACTTGCCCACACCTAGTGAAGTGTCATACACTGTTATTTTAAACAAAACTTGTGCGTATTTTGTTCCGACACACTGCCTTTACCAAATAACTTCAAACAGAGACGTGGAAATTAACTAGGAAATGATGCACAAGACTGAGACAAGGCTTTCGTTGATCTTGGGATCGTTTCATTTTATAAAAGCAAGTTTTTTCTTGGGTCATGGCATACGTAGGAAAATCAATGGTTTAAATCCGTTAGTATATGGAGGATGTTTTGATCCTCTTTGTTTATTTTTATTACAGTAAAAATGTGTTTTTCCATGGTAGTGAAATTGTTATAATTGATTAGATCAAATTTCCTACAATCTTATAATATCACATTTTGCCATACTTGGAAGAGCTACTTTTATCATTTCTTTGGATAAGTTAACCTTCAGACAAGGTATATTTGAAATATTATGTTTTACTTTCAAATCGTAACAGATTTTCTTCCTAAAGTTATCATATATTGCCAGTAAAATAATATTAATTGAAGTTTCTTTTCCCCTTGAAACTTGATAATCTTGTAGCACTATTTCGTCTCTAGTCTTGTGAATGAAATCTTCTTCTTTAGTGAGTGGTCCAAGCCTCAAGGGTTTATTGCGCTCCTCACGGATGTTAGACCCCCTAGTTACCCCATCAAGGTTCATAAGCTCAGTGAACCTAAGGATCCTTTTGATGACGTTATCCTAAGGGATATTTTGTCCTTTGTTGGGTTTTCCAAATGTTTCATAATTAACCTGTTCGAATCTCTCACTGTTCTGTGGTTTCCTCCTGCAGGCCACATTTCCTGCATTTGGTGCCTCTTGTGAAAATGCCCATTCTTTGCATGTCTTTTCTAAGGTGGACATGTCCTTTGTTTAGAACTACCATCTTCTTTACAATGCACCTGGTCAGTGTAAGGATGTCGGATGCAATTTGCCTAGATGGACCAAGAAGTGAGAGTTTAGTCATCCTCAAACGTGGGAAGCTCTTCCACCTCCTTCCGTGCTGTAGTCTTGCCCAATTGGCCTGCATAGTTGTGGTCTTGGTTATGCCACAGAAAGGTTCATGACCTGTGTATTCAGTTGCTGATGCCTCGGGCCTGCATTAGACTTTCAAATTTCTTTGTCAAAGACCTTTGATCAAATTTCTTTGTTGCAATATTTGATAGCGTAATAGTAACTCTTATCAAAGTTAGCACTCGTCGAGTTTCTTTGGTCAAAGGTTCTCTAAGCGAGAAGATTTGATCAAAGATATTTGACAAAGAAATTTGATAGTCTAATACAGGCCTTATTCACCAGCTTATCTGCAACACTTATTTCCACCTATTCCAGCCTGCCCCTGTTGAAACCTTCCAGTTGTATTGTAGACTTGACACATTCCCAGACTAGTTTTGACCTGAATTCATACTAGCTCAGAGCTTTCAAAACTGCCTCGCTGTCCGAGTATATACAGATTTTTTTATTCATTGTCCAAATCTTAGATTTTCTCTGACACATTCCAATAGAGCTGTAACTTCTTTTTGAAATACTGTTGGATGCTTCCCCAATGGCAGAAGCATTCCTGCCTTGGGTCACTTCCACAGATACCTGCACCTGTACTCCCCTTGGTTTTTGAGCCGTCTGTGTAGCACCCCAGTTCTCATTCAGGGAGAGATCTCCTTCTTTATTCCTTGCGGGTCAGTATTATATTACTACTAAGGAAAGGTTTTGAGATGTCTTGGTCCTTAGTTGATTACTGGTACAAGTATTGTTGTCTCACTTCGTGTACATGAGTGCTCTTAATAAGGTATACTAGAGGATTTCTAGCATGAGCCATGACCTCTAGATGCACAGTAGTCTTGGAGCTGATTCGAGTGGTTAGGGGTCAGAGAGGCTCAGTCTATTGCCGCTCTCTGAACATAATACTTCGGTCTGGAAGCCGACACGGTGCAAGTAATACACCGCAAGACTGCCGCGACAACAGTGATAGTAGCATGGTGTCCCTTCCAGCGGACAGTCTCCCTACTTGCCTAAATTCTTCCCTCCCACCATATTTTGTAATAATATTTTCAAATACAGAATAAAAAAACATTGATTTGTGAAGGAAAAACTAAACAAATGCCCTTAATTGTTAGAAATAAGAAAAAAAAATTGTTCAATGATCATAAAACATGATTCAGGGGAGGAAAAAGTAAACGGTGAGTTTAGTTCTAACATAAGTCTTATAGGTAATTCGTAACCCTTATGTAATTGTTCGCACAACTTAAAACGATAAAACTTCATAATCGTTATATCGAATCCGATCTGCTAAGCTAATTAGATAACCACAGTTTCCTGTACCTAACCTTCCTTTGTGTGACCGAGCCAAATAAAAGCTCCGGAACAGTTCCGGCTCGGTCGCTCCTTCGTCCACCACCAGCTCGGCAGAAGATCCGTACAAACCCAACACTAAGCTTGGCCAACGATCTTCACTGGATGATTACAGTTGTGTTTTGCAAGAGCTTCTATTTATTCATTTGGTTTTTTTTTTATTTTAGAATTGTAGATTTTTGAATTTTGAAATCATCTGCGATCGTTACAAAGAAAAGTACCAGACGTTTTAAACGGTTTTCGCACATGGTTCAGTTGTAACATCTTTATTTTTTGGTAAGTAATCTTTTTACGAATAATTCAGGCGAGGCGTTATTAATATAATTTATCCAACATATTTTTTAAATTTTAAATAAATCTGAGAATTATGTATTTTTTTAAAATTCCAAAAACAGTGTAGTTATGTTTTCAGGACTTGCATGAGGGGATGTAAAAGTGTTGATTGGATGAATGAATACGAAAGCTAAAAACAAAAGCAGTTAAATACAATGATGATGGTTAACATTATTCACTATGGACAGCGATAGTTTATGATTAGAGGTATAGGTATTACAATTTCACCAATTGTACAGTTGTAGTTCTCTTTTACAATATACTGTTTTCAATTTTAGGTTATGTTCATGAAATGTATTGCAGTTGTTTGAACTTCAATGGTACAGAGTCGTTTGTTTTAAATTAGCATCTTCCGATGATGATATCCTAGTTACCGAAATGTACATCAGGATGGAATTAAATGTACATTGGTGTTATATAAATCATTATTTTTGTGTGTATTAGTACGCCTAATTAAGCCACGATGGCCGTGGTTGTTAAGGCGTCAAAGCTTTATCAATCGTCATGGCAACCATCAATGGAAAAGTTCCGGGTTCAATTCCCATTGACCCCGAATAATTTTCTAAATGGTTTCTTAACAGACATCATTGGCTGTGGTTCGGATTCCATGTAAAACTGTAGGTCCCGTCTTCATTAGCCTTAAGTGCAAAACAGCAGGATGTTAAACCCCCCCCCCCCCCAAAAAAAAGTTGGCCTAATTAATTTTTGGTAGGGGAATGGTGTTATTTGTTTATTTCACCATATCGTTCATCGATTCACTAAATGGGACCAACATTTTAAAGGTATTGCTTTTGTAAAAATGTTTGTCATTTCTCATAGAAAACCCGTCAATTTGTTTTTGACATTTGATAAAATATGTTTAATAGAGTAGGCCTACAACATACCCTAAGAGGTTTTATTCGTCTGGTTTTCTATTGTTAATCGAGTTATTAACACCTTAAGTCTTAAGAACATAAAGCACTTGAATGAAGAAAATACAAAAATTACAATGTGGTTTAATGTAATTGTATTTTTTTTTTTATTTACTTATTTCTCACAAAATAGCACTAATGAGACAAAATATCCAATGGCAGATGGCTTCTTGAATTCTTTTATTTACATTTTCAATGTGCTTAAAATAATTTGGAATTTTATTGTATATTTCAAAATGTTTATAATTTACTGCACTTTGAAAAATTGGTGTCTTATGTATAGAATAAATGTTCGCATCTTGTCAAGTATCCATGTTCGTTATCATATTCATTAAGGGCAGGGGGGCAGTATACCATAACTTTCAAAATATGGTTTATAAGAATCATAACGTTTTAAATTGAAATTAATCCTAAATTTATTTATATATTTGAAATATTTGTTTATAAAATTTTCCAGAATATAATCCGGAATAAACAGGAGTTAGGAATAAACATTTGATTTATATATTTGCGAACATTTACTTTAAATGGGAAAGTTGTAGTTTAAGAAAATCCTTTTTTTAAGACTCCCATATGACCTTGTATTCCATGTTAGGAGGTATTGACGTAAGCAATAACTTTTACATTTAATGTTTATTAGAAATTACTTAATACTAACGACCATGGGTTGGTGAAATTCCATTAAACAAATAATCAAACTTATTTGAACTTTCACAAAATCTTTATGAGCCACAAAAACTTAAAGATTGCCTTCGAGAATGCCAAAGCTGGAAGTACCTACAAAAGAGTTCATTATTTATCAATTAATTGGAAACGTTGAACAGTTTCTCATGTTACGTATTTTTCCTTCAAAAACGTGTGTTTTGAGCCTTTTAACCTCTATAACTGCCCTCCCCCCCAGGAAATAAAAGAGGTGCCAAAGGTCTTGCAAAAGACTACAATTTCTGAAAATTTTCTAAAAATTGTGTTTATTTGAATTTTTGTGTTTAAAAATCACTAGTTTTCCTTTTAACTAATATCAAAAATATTTTTTAGAATTGTAAGTTTTTTGTTTCTACACTTTTTTTAACACATTTCCTTTTCATGCTTCAAAATTAATACTTTTTATACTACACGGTTTGATAAATTTTACCATAAATTGTATGCAAAATACTTTTTCCATAAATTTTCTTCAATTGATCTCTCAGACTAGTTAATAAAACAAGATTACAATAATTAAAAAAGTTTATCGGTCCAAGTAAATTAGTTCAGATGTTGTTAAAAAACAGTGCAGTAATGCAGAATAGCTGACAATAAATAAAGAAAACACCAGGTAATCGGATAAATGGCAGGGCAAGAGCGAAGAACTTATCCCTTATCCCTGCTACAAGAAGTCTGCTAGGCTATGCGTTGCCATAGCAACCATGACGTCATAGCTTGCCTGGTTAGTAAATTTACTGGGCGGATGTGAAGGGCTGACAGATACGTTCTCCTTTCTCCCCTTGTCCTTTACTACAATGGTTTTTACTAAATCCTGTGGTTCAGTGTTTGTATGGTCTTTCAGTTCAGTTTTGTTTGTAGTTTTATTATCATTATTACTGTTGACAAATAAATACAAATTCGCAGAATAATTTAATTGAAATTTGAGGCCTGGCATTGTCACTATTTTTCAATAATTAACTTAAAAGTGTTATTAAAATATACTATTGTATAAAATATACAACCCCCATCCCACCCTTCAAAAAAAAAAAGAAAAACATCAGTGGAGTATTATGGGCCTTTAGGGCCTTAACTCTTAAATGGGCACACCCTTAATTATAACACTAATAGTAAGAAAGTAAAAACCTTAATGAAAAAATCAAGGTAAAATTTCTTTAAAAGTTAAATACACCTGACAGCCTCTACAACTTATACTGTAATTTTTGGTATAAATTTTCTCATTTTGTACTATCTTCTAAGTAATGCTACAAATTTCATTAAAAGGGAACACTTTTTTATAATGACCACTCTTTGTAATCTTCATTCATTTGAGACAAAAACTAGGAAACAAATTAAATAGGCTCCAACCTTGGAGTCCCATACTTTTTTTGTTGTTCTATATTTTACTTATAATCTTAAAAATTGTAGGGTCTTTGAAGTGTCTGTACTGCTGACAGAAAGGAGTAAAACGGAAAACATGTCAAGTAGAGGAGTAATAAAACTCTAGGAAGATACTGAGCAGGATGGCTGCATTACCACATCTTTTATTTTATAACAGAATTTACATACTTGTGGGAAAACACCCCACGTGGTCACTTAAGGGTTAATTGAAAAAAGAAAGTTTTCTTTTGCTGTATGGCTTCGTAAATGTAGAAGTAATAAGGGCTCAACCCACCCTTCCTCCACATTTGATTACTGTAATCCTACCTAATTTTTATTTATAATTTAGTTTGAATAAAAGTGTATGATTGGTAATACCCTTGAAACTAAAGTGGTAAATAATATCAAATGTCAAAAATAAATGATCAAGTTTACGGTATAAAAGGAGTTATAAGAAGAACCAGTTCATTTTAGGCCTATTCCTAATCAAAAACCTAACTGATATACAGTGAAAGCTCAAAACAGGCTGCTTAATTAGTTTTAAAATTATTATTATTTGTTATCGGTTATTTTTGGAAATACTAAATTACCAAAGAACAGCTAAAAAAAAACGTCTTTTTTGTTGTTAAAATCAGCAGAATATTCATGAATGTTTTATTTTAAAATTTCGGCTATTTTTAAAAATTTGGTATTTTGACCACGTTATTTATGTAAGACATTAAATATTTCTTGAAGATGCTTTTCATTCCCAACGATATTGTTTTGAGCGAAGTAATATGCGTCTGTTTCTTTCGATGGTTCAATCTATGCGATAGACTATGTGCATTGGCCTTCTGGTTTTACTGTATTTCCCCGCTATTGGCTCGGTTTGGAGTTCTACGTAAAAAAACAGACCCATAAACTTTTCTTCTTTAAATAGAGTTTAGATATAAAAAAGTATCGTAATATGTTTGAAGGAACTAAACAGTCTTTATAGATTGATATAACGTCATCCGAAGTTTAAGAAACTTTGAGTGTATCATCATTGCCTGCAACATGAGTTTAAAACCTACAAAGTGATAAAATAATGTTAACAACCATCGAAGAAATTTAATTTATCCGTGTCATAATGCCAGTAACTCCGCCTTTATAGGTTAGGTTGCATTATTGTTTTTCAAATAAACCTAATCGTTACCGTAATGAGCACACTGGCGTTAAAATTTTATTCAAGAATAAAAGAACCAAGTTTTTATTAACACTTTGTTGTTTATTAGTTTTTAATGATTACGATGTTTTTAAGCTTTCAAGTTTTAATGTGACGAGGGACTAGCAGCAATTTTCTCAACTGTCGTTAGTTATAAGTGTTTTACCACCTAACTTTAACGGTGTCATCTTCTTCATTGTGGTTTACGATGTTTGGCTTTCAAATTTTATCCGGTAATTTCGTACAATTCACATGCAAGTTTAGCATGGAGCTAATGACGTATAATGTGGAGATAGAGTTTTAACAGTCCTCTAATATGGTCGTAATACTCTATCTGGTAAAAATTCATTTATGAGAGAAAAAAAACTTGAATAGGCTTTGTGATAGCAAAAGTTAAAATAGCTATTTCAAGCTACTAAGTAAATCAACATTACAACATTACCAAACGTACCAGTTTGAATCGATTCTAGAGACATACGCGTTTGTTTTTTATCATACTAAATTGTCACAAATATATATATATATATTATATATTTAATAAGGAATAAAGGAGTCCGTAGTCTCCACACCACTGCAAACCCAAGAGGATCTATTGTGCTACGATTTTCCCTTTAATGATCATACCAGATCCATTCCAAACCACTTATAAAACCCAAGAAGGGCCTTGGGATCAACACCATGGCACTCTTCTGGGCTACCATCCTCTTTTCCGAATATCATGAATTTGCTGTTCGCGAGAGGCTCACACTCACACAACAGGTGTTGAGCCAATTCAACTCCAAAAAAGCAGAATCGACTCTGAAACCAACCCCATTTTTTCAGGTGACACTTCGCCACATAGTGACCAGTGAGAACACCTACAATCCGCCTGAGATTGTTTCTGTCCATCAATAGAAGCTTTTAAGCTTTCCACTTATGAACAGATGAACATTTTTACCCAGGTTCCAGTGTGAAGACCATTTTTTCTCCGTCCAGATTTCAACAACATTTCTTAGGTGGCCCTTGCGCTTCTCACAGAAAGGATCTGAGCCAATGAAGGGTTTTTGGGTCCCAACTCTAGCAAGGTGGTCAACCGCCTCATTACCCTTGATCCCCAAATGACCAGGCATCCATTTAAGAGTAACTTCGTCAACTGTAGCCATTTCATTCACTACTTTGAAGCAATCCCAAACTAGCCTTGATTCAAAGGTGAATGATTCCAACACCTTCAAGGCAGCTTGGCTATTAGAAAAAATATCAATCCTAGATCCCTTAAATCGTATTTTAAGGATTTAATGGGTGCAGCGTTCAATAGCAACAACTTCCGCCTGAAAAATCGATGCAAAGGAGCCCATAGCATTAGATAGATTACACTTTGGACCATGATAGACTCCTGCTCCAACTCGGCTGTTCATATGTACACCATTTTTTGATGCTTCTACCTGGACCACCTTCTGTAGACCGTCGATTTTGACCATGAAAGAGTTGTCGAAGATTAGTGTTCTTCTCATAACATCTGACACAATAAGGTCCACAAATATATTCAAAATATGTATAAAATTTATTTTTATTCAGATATAACATTCAAACTTATCCCTAAACTAACCTTGCTATGAATACTGGTATTCATTTATTTATATTTTTACTACAGAACAGCAAAAACAGGACAGATCCAAAGCCATGGGGCTAGTCAAGATGCAAATAGAAATACATAATCAGATACTAGAAACTAACAAAAAATTACAATACACAACAACAACGATCTCAAAGGACAAATCATAACAACAATTACAGTTCAAAAGTTAACGAACAATTAAACATTAATTTTATAACAATTGTGAATATATATTAAAAATACAACTTTACATCTTTTCAACAGAAGAAAGAGGAAACACAGAATAGAAAATGATCATTGTAAAAAAATCAGGCCCTCCATAAACTATTTGTTAAATACGTATTAAGAAAGTGCCTTCTTAAATTTTCTTGGACAACACTGTTTTAAGACACTTCTTCACTCTGGAGTAGGGAGGGCAACGATATGTCAACATATTTTGATATTTTGGATTCTTGATATATCGGTAGCATCAATATATATATATTCCAAAATATCAAAAACTTCACACTATTTCCGTGAATATTGAACATTTACCTTTAATCTGTTGAGATTACAATATTTTAGTCGGTGTTATTTGTAGTTACGTGCCACGCTGCGGCGGCTGCAACTGTGTTCTGCTGGTAAAGTTAACCTTGACAGCCCTTTCTTCCCCACTAGTTTTCAACATTATTTTATCCTTACATTTATAAGTAGGCCTATTTCGTAACACAAAATGAATTTATTTTCTATGTTGTTGTCGCATGTTGAAGGCTGTTTGCCGACGTGCAACAATCTATCATCAGGGCAGATTGGGAAGATGCACGCTCGTTGCAGTCGTTGCTTGATTGAAAATATTTTCTACTCGCCCGATACAGAAAATGTATTAGTAAACGTTCGTAAAAGCAAATCATTTTCTAAAAAAATAAGAGATGTAGGTACCTTATTATATTCATGTAACATTAACAATACAATTTGTGTTAAGCTTTCACTTTAAATTAATTATCTGGTTCTTAAATCATTTTTATTAAATACTTAAAACATTAAAAAGTAGTAAATATCTAATGAGCTTGACATGTGAGAAAGTAACTTAGATCAAATAAAACCCGAACACAAAATCTCACAATAAATATGTTTACTAACCTCAAACGCGTTTCAACGACAATGTCGCCATCCTCAGTGATGCACGGGCTTCAGTAACCAAAGTATAACTGAGGTTGGTAAACGTATTTATTGTGAGATTTTGTGTTCAGGTTTTATTTTATCTAATTAAAAAGTAGGTATGCAAAAATTTTTAATTTTAGTTGTAAAGTATATACAATATCTTTTGATATATCAAACACTGTATATATTGTTTAGGTATGAACTTGTGATAAATATGTCAAAAACACAATGTATCGATGTGTCAAAAAAATTTGCCATCTTTACCCTTGGAAAAACTACGAGTTTGATTTTAATAAAATTTGTCAAGAGTACAGTCAGTGACAATGCTGGACTGAAAAACATCTCAGCGTCCGCTTACCGTTCACCCTACTCTGAGCACGTTCCAATGCACTATTATTTTCATAGTTATAGGTTCCAGTATTACATAGTTGGAGCGGTAATCCATTACTCGGCCGCTCACCACACGTCGCCTGTTTCCAATGTTAATTAGCTGAGTATGTAATGCCGCTTTGTAGCCGCTAATGTACCTCTGTACGTATTAAATATTTTAATGTTTTAATCAAGCTCTGTTCTACGGTAGTGGCTTGTACAGTCAAATTATCAACATTAGTTGGACAGCATCGTATCCATTACTGTACATTTATAATGAACGTAACCTTAAAGAAATAGAAAATGTGTATATAATTGTTTAGTCGAATTTATGATAGTTTAATTTTGACACTACATCTACAGCTTCCCATTTACAATATATTTGCAATCATAAACATAACTTGTAAGAACATTTCAATTTTAAAACAGCATGATAGCATAGTTATTTTAACACTCATTTTCCGCTTTCCATTTAAAATTTGTTGTAAACATAAACTCAGAGAAAACAAAAATTTAGGAACAGCTGTTAAATCTAACGCGTTGTTTGGACTTTTTTTCTACAGCTCCTGTTTTATAATCAACTTTAAAGAAATGACAAATTTTAAACACCTTTTAAGTCGGACCATATAATAGTTTAGTTCAACTATTTGTAATGTCTGCGTATTTATTGTAAACCATGAAGAAAACCATAATAGTTTAGTTATGTAAAGTTGGTTTTTAACAATGTTTTCATCTTGCAAGGCCTTTTATCAATGGCTTTATCACAAAAGGTTTCCACAGTGGTTTCATTTAAGACAGGGTGTCAAAAACGGTTTCATCGTTTAAGGTTAGGTTTCAACAATTGTTTTATCGTAAAAGGTTGGGTTACAACAATTGGTTTCGTTATGTAAGGTTAATTTTCAACAATCATTTTATCGTGGACGATTAGGTTTCAAAAATTGTTTTATTGTGTAAAGTTTATTTTCAACAATTGTTTTTATGTGTAAGGTTAATTTTCAACAATTGGTTTCATCGTGTAAGGTTAATTTTCAACAATGGTTTTACTGTGTAAGATTAGGTTTCAACAATGGTTTCATCATGTAAGATTAGGTTTCAACAATTGCTTTATCGTGTAAGGTTAATTTTCAACAATGGTTTTATCGTGTAAGATTAGGTTTTACCAATTATTGTTTTATCGTGTACGGTTAATTTTCAACAATTGTTTCATCATGTAAGATTAATTTTCAACAGTGGTTTCATCGTGTTAGATTAGTTTTAAACTAGCCTATGGTTTCATCATGTAAGGTTAAGTTTGGATTAATTCAATCAACTAATTTCACTCATGGTGGGTATTTATCAACTTACTGGTTATATAATCTAACGAAAGGTAAAGATGTTGCAACAGTTACCATGTGTGGACGTGAACGCGGGAGGAGAGATAATCCACACCAGACAACACCACACAATCTTACATCTTACAATCTCTTCGTCATCTCATTTATTTATTGAGTTTTGCTCTTGTATGTTTGTAGTTGCTTGTTTGTTGTATCGTTGTTAGATATAGTCGTTGTGTTTCACTTGAGAAAGAACATATCCTGCACCGAACAAATTTTAATTTTGGAAAGTACTGTAAATTCATTAAACTAAGAACTTTATGTACAAATTAAATTACGTAATCCACACTAGTTAATGTTTATTACCGGTGCATAGTAAACCTCAAGAAATGTACTGAAATAGGCGTATTTTGTGTTTTCATTAAAAACCTGTGTATTTAAAATTTAAAAATAAGTTTTTACCTGTTGCTATTTAAAGAATATTTTTTAAATTACAATAACTCTTTAAAAAAACCATTTAAATCAAGCTAAAAGTCTTAAAAAGATGTTCTTTCTCATAAAAACTTAGATAGTAGGCCTATAATTAGGAGAATATAATGCAATTCTTAATAATTGCATGAAATCGTAATATTTGAGAAAACCCAACAAAAGGAGAATATATTTTAAAATGTGTATTATAAGTGTTATTAGTTTGTATGTAGTATATTACATCAATATTGTAAACAAATCATTTCATTTAAAATATTTCAATAAATCACTGTTAAAATAAAAGTTTTCAAAGTTAACTTATACTATAAAAACAATAAATTCGCTTGTTATTCAATCGGTCAATTTGATCACACTTAATATCAAGAACCTCTTGTGTAGGCATATATGCTCAGTATGCAGGACGACAGTAAGGTTTAAATTTTCGTATTAATAGTAAAACTCCGCAGGTTGTCGAATAGTGAGAAGCTGTGTTTATAATAACAACTGCAGAAAATTTCAATTTGAAATTAACAAAAGAGGAACATGGATTGTCAATAGGGAGAATATGGGGTACACCTTTGCCCTACCTTCGTTAAAAATAGATCATGATAAGTATTTTATAAAGGATTTTATTTTATTGTTACTGAAATTTAAAGAAAGTTTGACCCATTGCTCATGTTATGGTGCAATGGCATTGTTTCAAAATAACAGACTCAATTTTGTAATTATGTTTTTCAAACTAAATACTACTGACAAAGAATATAAAGTATATACATCAGATGATACTTACCATAAAGATTATAATTGTTATAATCTTACAACCCTCCTCTGGCTGCGTGGCAAACATCTAAGCAGCTCTTGTGTTATTGAGTTCACTGCAGCTGTTATTCGTAGAAGAACGTAAATTAATCTTTTACAAACTCCCCTCAACTCCCTAATTGACCGAGCAAAGCGAGGTCTCCGTTTTAGCTCAACCGTTCGGCATTTCGTTTGTGTGTCTGTCTGCCTCACGATTACAGCCAAACGCCTTGACCGATTGTCATGATTTTTTGCAAACTTTTTCATATTTTGTCAGCTTTAACTATGTACAGAGAATGGTTTTTCGTTAAGACAGATCATTTTCGAGATATAATCTTTTACGGACTTCCCTGCACCCCGCTTACCTTCTAGGAGTGGGTAATTTTTAGTATGTTTACCTACTAACTAGTCCAAACAAAGTCCCAAAGTCAAAAATTGTGTTGCTTCCATTTCCCTCTACAACATTTTTGTTGACTGGACTAAACATATAGCATATAACCTAGTTCAAGAAATGTAGAGTTCCCAAATTGAGTTCATCTTTTTGAATACACTAACAAATTTGTACAATTTCATGAAAAGAATCTGAAATTTCCTTTGAAAAATATGTGGATTTAAATTTGTATCTGAGAAGCCTAATTTTGTTAAATTGGCCGATTAAGTCTACCAGCACAAATAGCTCGAAGCCTTCTCCATTATAAGCCATTTAAAAAACATTACACTTTTCTGTGTAGGTTGTCGCTGGAAGTCGGAATCTCATTGTCGGCCTGTACGCTGAGTGTAGTCTAGATTAAAAATAATAGGTGAAAATTATTACTGAGTTTGATTTTCTCCTCAAGCCTTTATTTTACTGATAAAAATAAACTGTGAGGTATCATAAAATGTAAAAAAGTATTTTCAAGTTAAATAAAAAGTAGAAATTTTAATTAACTTTACAGTTTCAATACATTTATAATAGGTAAGTAAAATAATACTGGTTTTAAAAATCTTTACTTAGTAATTTAGCGGGATTTATTAAGATACGAATAAACTGGCACGTATTTCTTCTATCGTGCATGAGTTTTAAAATATTTTAAGCACTTCGAGCTTATTGCCAAAACTTTTCTATCATCTTCGCACAAAACATTGAAATTTTGTAAACAAATACACGAAAACCAATGGTAGATAACGTTTAAGCATGTATGTTGTTAGTTGTATGTTTAGATCCATACATTGTGTTTTCTAAGTTGCGAAACTGTTTAGTATTAGATTTAGGAAACACAAAGTGTAGGTTAGGTCTGTGTATACTTGCATGATTGTTTGTGAAAAATTTGTATTACTGTGTAGTTTATTTTTGAAGCTTACATACAATGTCTGCCAAAACAAATCTAATTACTGTAGCTCTATCATGAACAATAAACGTAGTCTGGGCTTAATGAGATTAATGTTTGAATGCAAGATGTTTCTGAAGTTGGTCACCAAGCTTCTGAGGCGGGTTCCTTACATCAGTGTAAAAGAAATATTTTATATCAAACACTTCTATTCTAGACAATCTGTCAAAAAGTGTTTTTTTTAAAATTCATTATAACTTTGGTAGTTGAGGAAAATATTCAGTTTAGATTTGGTAGTTACTTTTTTATGTAATTCTTTACAAATGAACCGCTTTGCTTCTGAGGAGTTAGCATACATTTTTTTATTTGAGGGATAAAGGATTCCATAGCATCCTCGGGACTCGAGTGAATCTCTTGTGGTATAATTGTTTCCTTTAGTCATGACTCCAGTTCCTTCCCAGGCCATTTATAAAATCGAGGAGAGTCTTGGGATCAACACCGTGGATCTCTTCCGGGCTAAAAACCATACCTTGAATCTCCTACATGCGTTGAGAAGGTGTTGAGCTGATTCAAACCCAGGGGAGCAGAATCGACAGGAATCCTCTCAAACCAGCCCCATTTTTTAAAGTAGAATTTGGCCAGTCAGTAACTAGTAAGATTACCTACAATCCTCCTAAGATGATTTCTGCCCATCAATAGAAGGTTGTTACTTAGAGAGGCAGTTGCATTTCCAACAAGATTTCAACAACATCCCTTGGGCCTCCCACAGAAAGGATCTAAGCCAATGAAGGGTTCTTAGCCCCAACTCTACCAAGGTGATCAACCCCCCTCATCAGGCACTCATTTAAGAGTAACAGCGTTAACTCCATCCATTTCATACTACTTTGAAGCAGTCCCAAACTAGCCTTGATTGAGAGGTGAATGATTCCAGCTCCTTTAAGGCAGCTTCAGAAAGGATATCAATCCTAGATCCCTTAATTCCTCTTTTAAGGATATCACGGGCTCAGAGTAAGCGCAGCTTACTGCAAAGCATAAGATCCTTGGTTTGGGATTTAGATGAAGTTTGTTTATCAATAAAAATTTGTACAAATGTAAAATTAAAAAAAAAGACTTTATATGAAATGTTTTAAAATGTTAATTGAATAGAGAGTTCCACCTCCGGCTCGTTTCTTTCGCCAGCCCCCGCAGTGACTCTCGGCTTTGTCGCTCACTCTCCATCTACACTTGCAGTGAAACAAATGCAAATAAATTATTTTATACTCTGATATTTTCACAGAAGTTATGATTGATTAGGACAGAGTCACTTTGATCGGGGGGGGAGATATTTTGAAAACCATTCACAAGACATAAAATAGTTAATAGTTGTTTTAAATAACAATCAATGGTTTTCTTATATTTTTCAGTAGCTGTCGACAAACAAAAAATAATAAAATACAAAAGTTTCCATTTTAAAATAGTCAGTATTGTATTTTGGAATGGAATCGATTTTTTTATTATAAAAATTTTAAACTAATTTTGTTTCTAACCAACTACCAAAAATCATGTATTTCATCTTCCAATAAACACACTTTTGTTTATAAAATAATCATTAATTTTTAATCCCAAATTATTCACAATTACTTTTTAACATTGTATGGCTTCAAAAATAGATAGATGTATTGTTTGACGCTTGATGTGTTTTTTGTTTTAATGGACCAGAGGAATTTCATTTCTCTCCCATCCTGCTCACAGTTTAAGGAGATCCGTTTAACAATAACAATTATAGGCTGTTTAGCAAAAACGTTTTCTAGTGTTCGCATGAACTTATTTCTTGAAATACCTTAAATGAAGGCCTAGTTAGACTTGCAGCCCAAAACAAATTTGGAATTTCCGTTTGAATGTAAAAAATGTATAATTTTTACAGCGATAATAAAACATTCTTAAAAAACAATTTCGGTAATGTTTACTCAAATTGTCTTTAACCCAAACAGAATTCACTAAGTTTTTTCAAAATTACTGTTAAATAAAGATATTCGTGAAAAACTAAAACCTTATTGTGTATTGTTATAAAAAGCATAAATCTCAATACTGGCTCATCCAAGAAAAAACAAATCATCCAAGCAAAAAAATCTGTTGAAACACAAGTTATAAAACTAGGTTAGATCTTTTAAGTGAAGAATCAATTTTGTAACTGAAGTCAAATGTCATAAAGTAACTAATGTATTTTAATTTTAAATTGAATACATAATATAGTTAGGTTAATCTTGCCTTGCCCTTTATTATACAGCTTGAAAAATGTGGACTAATTCGTCTGCATGATTATTGTATCATTTACAATAAAAGTTCCAATATTCATAGGCCCTAAAATGCTACATTTCCCTCTACCCGCCATTTTGTTTCTACTAAATATTGTTTATCTCTAGAACCGTTTCACCTATTGATTTCAAACGTGACACGGCACTTTATTACACCAAGACCTAATTAATTTAAAATAACTAGCCTAATACAATAATTGAGTTCAAAATGGTGGCCATTTACCAAATGTTAAATGAGAATAACTCAAAAACAGTGTATTTTTATAAAAAACCATCAATGTAAATTTTTGTAGCCTGTTTAATTTTCTATCGGTTGGTGTATGTGTCAAAACTATCGGACAAAGGATAAAACACCGACCAACTTTATTAACTGTTCATGCAAATCAATTATTGCCTACACTTTGTTGATGGGATGCCTTTTTCATGATATATATTATTATGTAGCATTCTTATTTTTAAGTCTAATTGAGATTCATCAAAAAGGCTGTTTATTTCTTTTTTTTAAATGTGCTATATTGCACCATAACTTCTTATTTATGAAGAAGAAATTTTCAATATAAAAAGGATTTAAAAAACCCTTAGATGTAAGTTTGTTATTTACCATCCATTCCTCACAAACTTTAGCTCCTTTTATTATCGGTCCAGTACAATAATCACTCTTAATCTTTCTAAATTTGATTGTCATTGGTTGAGCCAGTTATGAGAAATACTTCTGTTTATACCGTCACCGTTTAATTTCTTACCAGTCCGTCATTAAACTGTGAGCATGCAAGTAAACACTAGACCCAGACAGTGAATGTATTTTGTGACGTAATGTTGGCGTACCTGTTCAACGTGATGTGAATTGTTTTACTGCCTCGGGGACAAGGGTTCGGAGATACCTATCTACATCTGGTACGACAGCTATCCAACACATTCGGGCGAAGGTTATGAAGGCAGAGTATCAAGAGTGTCGCCGGAATCGCCATTCGGACTCGCATCGCTCAACTTGACCAATATACGGGAGAGCGACCAAGGATGGTACGAGTGTAAAGTTGTCTTCCTCAATCGCTCGCCCAACTCGCACAAGAATGGCACTTGGTTCCATCTGGACGTGCACGGTAAGTTCTGTTTCCTTACTGGTTAAAAATGTTGTCAAATATTATGTAAAATTGTTATCATATTTTTTCGGCCTTGGCCACAAATGTTTAGGAGAAAATTCATCAGAAGCAATAAAATATGTTTATAAATTTAAACCGCGGAAATGATGTTATCATTACGGGATGTATATATAACATTAGTATGTATCTCTGTTTAATTTTTAATTTTTATCATAGTATAGCTGTGACCTTTGTTTTTGTCCTCCTGTTTCGAGATATTATAATGCAAATTTAATTTCCCTTGAAAACAACATCTCGTTTCGCTGTATCGTAAATATTGAACAAATTATAACATGATTGCCAAAAAAGCATCTAGTTTCAAAAATATTTTTTTATTTGCTTACAAAGTGCAATGGATTTGTATAGGCTTACCTACTATTGGATTGTTTGATTATACACAAACAATTATTATATTGCGTGTCTTTGCAACACAAATATAAACACAGATTATAAAACTTTCTGCTAGTAATTATAAACATTAAACATTTGAAATTGTTGATTTTTTAAAAAGTCATTCATTTCTGGGGGTTTTATTGGATGATAAGCCTATTCGGAAGGCTCACCTCTACATCGTTAAACAGAAATTAAGATCAATGTCCTATGTATACTGTTTTGCTCGATATTTCCAAGATTGTGTGTGTATCATGGATATGTAGAATCAATCCTAAGATTTGGAATAACACTGTCTCGGACGTAGAATCAGCTTTTGTATTGCAGAAGAAAATAATTAGAACAATACAAAATCCTAAGCCACTAAGCCCATGCAAAAATCTTGTCCGAGCACAACAAAAATTAATACGCTTGATGGTCT
>JAGFPH010001693.1:126919-189793 GCA_018207615.1 Philaenus spumarius
AATCATTTTAAAATCAAATAATTCGACCACGCAGCTTGACCGCTGACGTGAGTTGAGCAAATTTCCAAAATTAACTTTATATGCCTATGTTTTACGGTTTCAATCAACAATTTGGGAAATAGGTCTACTCACGAAGGCGTTGAACAGCTGTCTGTGTGTACGCAATATATTAGTAGGATTTGTTTCCTCCTAGTGGCCTCACGAATTTGCATCACTTGGCTTTGAACTGGGTACTTTTATGGTATTTTACGTTTTTGTCGATTTTGGGGGAACCAAGCGAGCTATAAGGTCGCGTAAAAAAACAAAATGCGCAGAATAACATCCTACATTTATATTTGTAGAAAAAACTCTAAAAAAATTCATTCTCGTAGTAAAAATCTCAAAAAATAGTTACTTCCGGTCAAAAAACGTACTTCCGGTTGTTGGATTTTTTTGGGTAACGAACTCGTCCGAGCCACATAGACAACCAACACATGTACCAAATTTGGACCAAATCGGACTTAAAATGCGGCCGCTAGAGTGCGAACACATATACACATATATATATATATATATATGAATTTTTTTTACACCCCAAAACGTGTTCTGGGGACCATGATCGGTGCTCATTTGCTACTCCCGACCTTGGGTCTCACCATAAGGGCCACTGCAATAGCTCATTTTTCCTATGGAAATTCGCTAGAAAGTTGGGATTCTTACATTGGTATTAAATTGCATTTAAAAAAACTCCAACTTTAGGTTTGGGTTTCGCAAGTTTTTAAACTCTTAAAGTACTCAATATAGCACGGGCAGTGTTAAAAACCCTACTTAAAGAAGTCCATTTTGATTAATTAAAAAGGTGCCCTCCAGGGCTCCATCTCCACTAACATTTATTCCACACAACATAGCCCAGATCCCTCTTCTGCTCGTTGGAAGCCAGCACCACACAAGTTGGGAAATATTGTATTGTTGGGAAATTTTATATCTGCCTCCCACCTCTATAATTTGTTTTAGGAATGTCCCAGATGTTACATAATTGAAAACTTAAACACAGGAACATATTCTACAAAATACAGTAAAACCTCTTATATCCGGATCAATGTGGCGCCGGTCAATCCGGATATCAAAAAATCCGGATTTCAGAGAGGCTTTCTTACGATGGGTAAAGTGGTGGAAATGACCAACAAATCGTACAGTATACCTTTTTATGGTTAACACATGAAAAAAGAGTACAAACATTTCCAAACAATTACTGTAAGTAAAAAAACTACCGGACGTAATCTAATTTATATGCATTGAAGTTCAGAAAAGTACAACTTAGGCCTACTAGTATTAGTATTCAATTAGTATTAATACAATTACCGTAAATTAAAAACGAGGGGGGAATTAAAACGGTTTTGACTTAAATAAAGTAAAAATTTTTTTTTTTAAAATTTTATTTGCACCTGTTTTTTTTTTTTTTTTTTTTTTTTTTTTTTTTGTAAAAAAACGATATAATTGTGGTGGTTTAGTTGGCTTGCTGAACCCGCTTCTTTGACGAAATATCTCTCCATCTGCGAAAAAGCAACAGATCGGACCTGTAACTTGTTGTTCGGCTGTTCAAACGCTTGAAATGCTTCACAACGTGTCATGGATTGTTTTTTGGCTCTTCATCTTCGACAGGTGCTGGATCTGTGTTCACTAAATCGATAATATCACTGTCAGTAAATTCATAAACTTCATCTTCATTCATCCACTCAATTACTCCATCATTGTTTATTTCGTCACAACCGGGAACGTTTCTGAGAAGTTGAACGATTTCTTCGTTTGTTTCACTATCTTGATTTTCGGTTTCCGGCCCTACATCATTCCACTGATCATTTGCTGGGACTTGCTTTGTGGTGATTCGCTATCTGGTCGAAAATATTAATTTTTGATAGATATATTTATTATTTTTTACTATGCCGGTTATCGGTGGTTTCGGATATGAGAGGTCCGGGATTAGAGAGGTTTTACTGTAATATGGTTCAGCCAAATCTAGGCTTTCAGTTTAGCATAGATGTCAGTGCTGCCTAGATAACATTTATGTTTCTTAAGTTATAACGGTTCTGAAAAACGTGTTATATCTAAACATAATGGCCTCAGGCTGAGCATGTTTATTTCTCACCAGAAACAAAGGACTCCCGGTATTTGCTCCATGACAGTTCTTCTTTGGGGCAGAGTTCATGGTGAGGATGAACTTTTGAACTAAAACCGAAAAACTCAGCCGACAAAGTAGAGTTTAATTTTTATAACAAAGATGCGTGGCAAAATATACAGTAGAGCGCCGACTATCCGAAACAATTTGTGCAGGGGGGGTGTTCGGATAATCGAACATTTCTGGAAAAAAGTCTAGTTCTTTGTCGAGGGTAATGGGGGATAGGACGCAAATAAAACACGTTATTGGAGTAGAAATAATACTTTGATTTAAGTTTATGTATAATACATACTTTAAAGAAGGGATTGCACATACAATGCATACACTTTTTTTGGTTTACTGACTTAGATGTGATAAAAACAGGACAAAATTAACCTAAAAGAAAAAGTCGATCATGTTTGTTTGCTTAAGTTTTGAGACTAGTTTTCTTTGCCACCAAGTCTCGTAAGCGTTTCAAAGACAGCAGCTGCACAGCATCGCTTTCGTCTGGCTGTTCCAATCATTTAATAGCAGTTTCGAAACTTTGGAAGGCTTCTTCATCATCAGCTTCCGTCTTCACTATCCATCACACAAGCAGACTTTGTGATAGATTCACTGTTCTCTTTAATTTCAGTTATCGTTGAATTCCCAACACCAAACTCCCGAGCTAAGCTTGATCCACTTGCACCTTTTTTTAATTGTTCCACAATTTTAAGTTTGTCAGAAAGACTAAGCACAGAACGTTTACGTTTCGCCGCCATAGTACAACAAACAGCACGGACAGTTAAAACAACACTATGTCAGTGGCACAAATGAGGTTAGGTGTACAGTACAGGTGAACGTCGAACAGTAAAACGGACCGGACCGATGTGGCGACGCGTGTGCTCGTGTAATGTTTGCGTGGCTTGCATTTGAAATCTTTCGGTTAACCGACGTTTCGGATAACCGGCTTTCGGATAGTCGGCGCTCTACTTTACAAGTATTACATACCACAATGCTTGGAAAAAAGTGTAGAATAATAAAAACCACAAAACAAAAATCCATATTTTTCATTTTTTACTACATTCTCCGTACTTATCTGGCACTAAAATACATAGTGAAACATCAACAATATTTGGTTAGCCATTTTCGGTTTCATAGAATAAAAATGTTTAGTGAAATAAGACTAAGTAAGCAAAACATTTTTCAAAATGTTTACTTTTAAAAGGTCTTAAAATATGTAACATTAATTTATGTTTTACATTTTAATTTCTTCAAAAAATCTGCCTTTTGGAATATTGGGAATTTAAAAACAATATTTTCCTCAGATTATTTTATGCAAATAGTTTCAAACGTTGAAATCTATTGCCTATACTGATTTGTTTCCTCATTGTACGTACCTAACTTGTGTTCTGTTACAACCTGTGTATGCAATGTATTTTCACTTACGTTTACAGCAAGACGGTCAGCCTTTACAGCGCAACCGTATGCGTATAACTGGAGGAAACATTACCATAGAGAGCTTGCGTAGGACGGACTTTGGGTATTACCAGTGCGTGGTGAGCAACGAAGTAGCGACCATCGTACAATCGACACAGCTCGTTGTCGAAGGTACACAACCGCATGCTCCGTACAATGTGTCCGGGAACGCTACGGAGTTCAGTGTAACGTTGGAGTGGTTGCCGGGTTACAGCGGAGGCCCTGACTACAAGCAAGATTATACCATCTGGTAAGTAGAATGTAAAAGGTTTGTAAAACTGCATATTCCTGTTTGTAACTGTTTCATCCTGGTTTTGCACTCCTTTAACTACTAATATTGCAAAAAAACAGTTATTATTACACATTTAAACAAAATTATATTGTTCTTAGTTTCTAATAGAAACTTAGAAAATTTAATTAATAATTCGATCACGCAGTTGGACCACTGACGGGAGTTGAGCGAATTTCCAAAATTAAGTTTATATGTTGTAGGGTTTTAACAAACTTTCTAGGACATTAGTCTACTTACCAAGGCGCTGAATAGCTTCATGCATGTACTAAATATATTAGTAGAATTTGTTTGCACCTCAACCTCCAGCCCCGTCTCAAACAGTGCTTCGTTCCGTTCGCAACGGAAACACTCACTTTGCGAGTTCGCACCTCAACCTTGCAGCCTCGGATTATAGAACTGCTTCACTTCCCTCGCAGAGGGCTAACTCGCATTAGAAACTCCTCCCAAGGTGAAATATCTCGCATGGATTTGAATCGGATACTTTTATGGTATTTTAAGTTTTGATCGATTTCGTCCAAACCAGACGGGCTATAAGGTCGTGTAAAAAACAAATGGTGCAGAATAATCTCATATATTTATTTTTTTTATAAATCTCGAAAAATTTTCATTCTAGTATGAGAAATTTCCTAAAAAACGTGCTTCCGGTTGTTGGATTTTTTGGCTAATGAGCTCGTCTGAACCACTTAGAAAACCAACATGTGTACCAAATTTGAACCAAATCAGATATAAAATGCATCCATTGATAGTGTGAACACATAAAAACACTAAAACCTCGTTTGTCTGAAATTCGTTTATCCGAAAATTCGGTTTATCTGGATAAAGTTTGGAAAAATTCTTTAATACTGTAAATATTTTGTTAATAATTGAGCTCGTCACCACAACACCCCTTGATTTACCATCATATCTAAAACGTATTGCTTTGTAAGAAATATAATACGATGCAATAAATGTACATTAATAGCAACAGCTAATATTGTAGTTTAGACCTAATAATGGGAAGAAACGCCAAAATCGGTTGATCCGAAATGTTGTTTATCCAGAAATAATCTGGTCCCATCAATTTCGGATAAACGAAACGAGGTTTCAGTGTACGTATATGTACAATTTTTAATGACCTCATCGACCACTCCCGACTTTAGGTCTCACCTTAAGCCTAATTCACACTTGGCTACTTTCTACTATCCAAGTAGCTAGTGTGACATAGGTAGTAGCAGCTACTAACAGTAGCGCGCTAGTCAAAATTCAGAGCTACTAACTCGGGCGAGTGAGTCACGTGACCAACTATCAAGTAGCAACCTGTCGCCCAGTGTGACATACTAAGCTACCTGCTAGTTGCATCGGCACATGCTCTCTGTGATGTTGTTTGCATACAACTCTGAGTTTTTAGTGTGTTTGTGTAAAAAGTGGAAATGAGTGATATCAAGTAGTCTGGGGGGGGGGGTGTGATCAAATTTTTGAACATATATACGAAATATAAATATCTCTGGGATAAATGTATTTCGTATCTTGTTTCTTAATAAGAGGTGTTACTAATTTTTGCAACGCATCAAATTTATCAACAGACAATCTCATGATATTGTGGTAAGACTTGGAGTCCTCTAATGAAAGTTCTCTCATCAGTGCAGCTGATGCGCCCAGCCTATCTCTTCTTTTGATCCATTCCCGAATCCAGAGGCGTTTCTTTTTGTTTCGTAAATAGTTGATAAAATCTTCAGAAACGTCCGACATTTTACACATTAACGCAGACAGTACAAAGGAAAAAATGAAATCCAGTAGCATGATCGCAACTACTAGGTAGCAGCTACCAAGGTACGAGTGTAACGACTTTAGTAGCAGCTATTAAGTAGCCAAGTGTGACTTAGGCTTTAGGAATCACTGCAGTAGGTGAAATTCGCTAAAAACATGTATCTATTATTCAAAGAAAATACTATTTCTTATTTACCTATAAGTCTAATCCTTTTAACAGTGCTTATTTATTATTCTAACAAATACGTGTAAAGTGAAATTAGGCAATAAATAACCACAACCAGAATGAATCGTGAGTGAGGTTAATTTTAAAAAATTTGAGATTTATTCTATTTTAAACTTTTTGTTTCAGGTATAAAGAATCGGGCGCAGTGGATTGGTCAACGATTCCCGTCACCCCGCCAGGCAGTACTCAGGTCACTATCAACCGACTATCTCCGGGAACTAACTATGATTTCCAGGTCGTCGGGAAGAACACGCTCGGTGATGGGATGCTCAGTAAAGTGGTCAGCGTACGCACACTGGGTAAGCTAATTCCGTATACCGTAATCAGAGTTGTAGAACAACAGTGTTTAGGTTATTTGAATCAATCTGTAAACCTAGAAGATCAATCCTTACTAGCCTATCTGATTTTATTATAGACAAGACTTTGCAAAAGTGGCAGGCACTTAATACTCTACCAGGATTTGGAAAAAATGTATTTAGATATTTTGGGTTTCAGTTGTAACAAAGTTCTAGGCTGATTTCTTTGTTCGCTATACGAACTGCACTGGTGGTCCATTATATAGTCAGAACAACTTGCTGAATTTATCAACGTAATTAATAATTCTGTGTGCTTTCCTTACATCTTTGCAGAGTTAGGTCTATAGTAAAAATTTATAAAAGTAATTTTAAACATTAATTTATTTACTAGTAAGTTGCTGTCGAAAACATAATTAATAATACCAACTTTATAAACGTACTAATAATACACTAAATAATCAGAAAAACTAAAAGGTCTTTAACAAAGTTGTCTTTTTCAAAGTAGTTTCTAATCTGAAAAATTGCTTTGAACATTAATACAAGAAGCTTAAATTATAGTTCTATAATTTTTAAAAGTCATTTGTAACTGTCATCATAAACAGCAAGAAATGAACCTAGCCATAACAAATATTTAAATACAGTGAACTTCGCTGTTCATGAAATACCCTGAAATAATAAATTACCGTCTAAACATTACCTGAATCATATAGGATGTCACCGGGAAAACAGATTCTAAGTATACAACTTTCATGCAAACATATGCCCCAAAACCGTTATTTTCTATTCGACAAACATATCCTTTAATTAGCGAATAAGACGGAGTTAGAATTTCGCTTGTTGCTTAAATGTTATAGAGACCCAGCTTGAGAAAATAAATAAACCAATTTCCTTTACTCACTTCGATATGGCAGCTACTTAAAATTTGTGACTTCAACTATTTCGAAAAACGTACACAAAATTTACTCTTTTGACAAATAATGCGGTTTTAATTTTTCTCTGTAAGTCGCAGGATATCGGAGCTATCGGCAAAAAAAAACTGAAAATAAACCTTACTTCAGATTCATATTTTTTTCCCGCAACAATGTCTATTTCGTTTCGATATTGAATTACTGTAATATTGTTTTTTTTCTGTTGACTTTATTTATGTTAATCTTTTCCGAATTATTCAAATATTAGCAGATCTCGAAGAAAGTTTTTGTTCTATGCTATTCTTTGGTAAAATAAACAATTACCAAGAAATTATGTTTTCTGTTTAAATTGTAATGGATTTTTAGGTATTAGATGTTACAATTTTTTAACAATAGCATTTTAAAATTAGTAAAGGAAATAGGTTGAATATTTTTCTCAAATTATGTTTTTTATAACATTTAATAAATTCAACTCGGTCTCATTCATCGTCGAAAAGATTTGAATATTTTTGTCTAAAACAATGTTGGCTGGATAGGAAACTAAGGGTTTTTGATTTTTAAAGTTTTTGTACAATCTTTCTGCAAATTATTGCCAGATTTTTGTTAAATATTTTAACAATATACATGGAGTGTCAGTAGGAATCTGCCACACTTCACAAACATATTCTTATCAAAATAATTCAAAAAGTTCATATAAACGTAGGTCTTTAGAGAGTTACAGCTCCTGAAATCTGTGAACGTAATTTCTGCCCCAAAGAAATGGTCAAAAATTAATTGATAAATTTAGCGGTTTTATTTTATTTTAATCTGAAAAATTGAATTGAACAGGTACCCGAAACCCATCTCCAGTAATTTGAAATCTGAGTTAGATCGCAGTAGATTGGGTTCGAAAAGCATACTTTTTACTTGTACTACAATAAATTCGTTAAATTGACAGTAAACAAGTACACTTTTACTGCATAATTTGTGGACATTTTATTCCTGAGAAAATTTAAGTTAAGTCGTTAAAAACTGTTTTGTCCAAATCCCTTTTGATTGCAGTACAAACACATGCAACTGTTGATTCTGAAAATCAATCGTTGCAAACGAAGTGACATTGTGGTAAATTATAGACCTGCTTATCTCAAAATTATTTAACTATGAAATAAATTTTGTATCTAAACAAACCGCATCGTTTACAAAAATATTTAGAATTACATTTAATCAACTGAGTGAATATTAGAATAGATACTAAAAATGTTCACCTCCATGGTCAGTACAAATGGATTTGAAAAAAAATATGTAAAGTTTTCATTGACTTTATTTACATAAAATTTATTTGAATCGAATTCTCTACAAAGTTATTGTAGTCCTAATGTAAAAAATTATACATTTGAACCCAACTTTTGTTTTTTCCCAGGTTTTTCATTAACAGAACTATCGGAAACTACTGTCTTGGTACCCTTTTTTTAAATAATTTTTCAACCAAAATAAATCCAGTAAACTTATTCATTATGTATAAAACCAGAGGATTATTCACTCTTTGGAGCAGAAATCACGTTCACAAATTCCAGAAGCTGTAAGAATCGTTTACGTTTGTATGAAATTTGTTCATTATTTTATAAGAGGCAGGTTCTTTGTGTAACACCCTATACGTACTAATCAATCAATATAATGTGTAGAGTAAGAAAGAAAAAATTATTTAAACAAAAACAATAATTTTGCTGTACTAATACTCAAAATCCAAACCTCAATATTTCTTCAAATTGTTCTCTGTTGGTTTAAACATAAGTACTTATTATATATTACTATTATAGACTTTAAACTATATTTGTATAAAAATGATAATTTTATTTTTGGCTTAAACATGTTTTAAAATTAAGTAATAAGTTTATATTCTTTCTTGGCTTCTCAAGGAGAAAAAGTCAACTCTCAAGCGTCAGGTGTGTATATAGAAACATATTTACAGCTTTCGTGTTAGAATCTAGAGCTTTATTGTTTGCACGCTTACAAACGATTCTAATTTTATAAAGTAAATTTTCCAAGACATCTGTTTGTACAGGGTCTAAACTTAAATCTTAGAATTATAAATACATATTTATTTTTATGATTTAAACTAATAAACTAACTAGCATATGTATCAATAGCAAAAATTTGAAAATCAAAGAAAATCTTTAATTATATTAATTTACTTTTTCTGCTTGTAATAATAATTCTTATTACTCAATCTGTTTGTAAAGTCTTTTCTAAACTATGAAGTGTGATTGAGAGGTAGTACCAAAGAAACAAACCGGTTTAGTAAACGTATGTCCTAAAATGATTTGTATTCCGTTTGTCCGCTATTTTATGTGTTCATTAACAAAGATAAAACTCTGAAACGAAAATAGCTTTTGAAAAAATGTTGAAATTTGTCACTCAACATTACGTAGTGTCCTTTTGACAGATAGAAGTTTAGGTGAAATATACAAAGTGGTTGGAATTGCCTTGGATAGCCGGGGAAGAATTGTAAATTTTGTTGGCCCTAAAAACTCCAACTTCTATACGAATGTCACCGTTACTTAGTGTCGAGATTTGTTGAAAACTCAATGTCCACTTCTCAAAAAGATTCAACGGCATTAGACATGAAGAACGTATGAAAAATTGTAATTGCAAGGCAGGCCAGTTGTAGGATTCTCGCCAGCCCCAATCCACTATACCCTCCACCTCTGTTCTTGTCCATACGATGGCGCTGTACGTCATTGCGGAAGTGTGGAGCCATGAGCTTCGACTTCAATTTCCACTCCACCATGCACCCATTCACAGTTTTCTCACCATAGTTATTTAAAAGCAGGAAAATTGCTTGGGTTATTGTGTGCTACACTTCTACCACCGGTCATCCATGGCCACACCCATTAGCGTCAACCAATAACTAAACTTCTGTCTGCAAAATATTTTTGAAATCATTGTTGCGTATCTTTTGGTCCATTCTGAATCTTGTTTTTAATAGCACAAAGTGTTGGACAGACGAAAGCGAAACGTGTTAGGAAATGTGTTTATGTAAACATTTTGTTTGTTTCAAAGTTTTCCACCACCTGAGTTTAGCAAAACATTTTCGGAACACCCTGTACTGTGAACACTTTCAATGAAAATAGTTCCTGATTAATTGTTTTATATTGTTAAAACGTAAACGATCTAAGAATTTCTGGAATTCAACTACTTGTATACATTACTACTGTGGTTGTAATAATCTCCTAGTCCTCAAGTTCTATTTCCCGTAGTATTAACGTTCAATTACATGTTTTAAGAATAATTTTCTATCTCGGACTTACAATTTACAGTTAATTTTAAAGAATGTATATAAATATAAATGTTTTCAATTTCTTAAAGGTAAAATTAATTATATCAACCGTCCGTATAAGTCCAACATAATTGCAGAATTAAGAGAACAATAAGTAAAAATATAACAAAAAATATTTTAACCCTTCCATTCAAATTTACGTTCCTGTTATTTCATTAGTTAATCCATAGGCTAAACATATTTTAATTCGATCTGTGTTTAGGCTAGGAAATTACGGAACACCAATAACTTTTTTTATAAGTTAATATTTAGTCATTTACCATTATTGGTTTATGTAAAATATAATACATACATTTTCGAAAGTATATATCAACTCTTTGTCATCAAGTAAAAAACCTGAGCTGTAAAGAGCCTATGTTAAAACCTTTAGTCTTGTTATCTATTATTACTCGAGTGGAGTTAGCAATAAAAAATCTCTGAACCCGTCTATAGTGAATGGACTCTCATAGGACTTGTTTCATTTAATTTCTTATCGTAAGAACTTTTAATCGTTTGCATAAACAAAATATTGTTAATACTTATTTAATTGGATAGAAATGTGAAGGAATAATATGTATGTAAAAATATTTTAAAATTGCTTAAATTATTGTGAAATGCATAGTTTTCTGGGTCGTTGAGATGAATTTTGGGATGGTGAAAATTTTTTAATCCTAGGGGGGGGGGGAGTATATGTATAAATAGTCAACAACTTCTGATATTAATGTCAAATTTATAGATTTTGGAGTCATTGTGGTCAATAGTGATTCTCTGAAAATGTTTGTAACTATTGAGAGCGGTGGTAGAAGCAAGGTCGTCAAACTCCCCCCTCCCCTAAAATCCCGAAATTTAGTAGTAAAAAATAATACTAGGTTTAAAAAGTGCAAATTAAATTAGACAACACAACAGAGGATCCAACAACATACTGTATTCTACATCATTGTGCATTGCATGCATACTGATATTTAGATTTACTTAGTTAAACTACAACGTTACTCTAACAAAACACGCAATGTATTGTGTATTGAAAATACTGTACTCTCAATATGCGGGTTGGCGTGCGAAGCATGCAATGCGTTGTCTATTGAAAACTCAACGGAAACGTCCCATGAAAATCCATTTGCTATGAACAAGTTCTGAGGTAAAACTCTAACTGCACTTACCTGTTTAGTGTTTTATGATGTTATTGTGTTTTACTTGATAGGAAGAATTTAACGTAATCTAAATATTGTGTTATACATTTTAAGAGATGTCCAAATATAAAATCCATGGTTAGAACAACTTTAAAACTAAACAGTTAACGTTGGGGGATTTTTCAATTAAATATGTTTGAACTCATTATAATTGCCTTGCAGCAAGACCGTAGCCAGAGGGGGGTTAGGGGGTCAAAACCCCCCCCCCCCACGAAATCCCAAAATTTAGTACTAAAACTTAATACTAGGTTTAAAAAGTGCAAATTAAATTATAAAATCGACAACACAACAGAGGATCCAGCAACATATCTTACATCATTGTGCATTTCATGCATACTGATATTTAGATTTACTTGATTAAACTACAACGTACAATACACATGGATGCAGTAGGTTACAGCCTTACTCTCTTGTGAGCTTGATCTTATCTAAAATAAGAAAACTATGAAGGTTCAACAAAAATACTTTACTCTAACAAAACACGCAATGCATTGTGTATTGAAAATACTCTCAAAATGGGGTGTGTGTGCAATGCACTGTGCGTCGGCCGCTTCTCATAGTGTTCAGTGCCAAGCTCAAATGTGTTTTTAATAGCAGTGATCGTGTTAAAAATGTTTAAATTCAAATCCCCGGTTCTACTCCCCCCCGAAAAGTTTTCCTGGCTACGGGCTTGCCTTGCTTAGATAACTTTTATTAAATTATTGCTTCTTTCTTTTCATGAGTAAAATCCAAATGATTTGAGTAATTGTGTTTAAAAATAATTGACTTATTTTTGCATTTATATCACTCTTTGTATTATAATTATTGATAGACAGTTAATATTGCATAGTTCTTCAGACTTGATACTGTTCACCTTTCATGACAGGAAATGTATTTAAGTCTTGCTGGACGTACTGATTTTATGTGTTTTTTTTTCTTTTCTTTCGTTACGAGTAAATGTTTTAAAAACTATTCCTGTTTCTAAACACTCTTAAAGTAGGTGCAAATAAAACTTAACAGAATCATATTCAGTGAATAACGTAAGGTAAATTTCAATCAATGTTCTGCATTTCAAGGTTAGAAGAAATATTAAACCTCTTTATTATATAGGGGTGTGGAAGAAAACAGGTACTAAACATCAGAAATATACTCTAGATCATTAGTTATAAAACTGTGGTGTTATGTACGACGTTTACACAAAAACATTCATCCATTAAGCTTTTTTCTTAAAGTGTTTGTCGATACGTGATTTTAAAATTGTTACACAAATGTTAATAAAAATATTTGTTTAATATAAAGTGATAACTATGAAATTGTGTTTTTATAGTTGTATCACATTTATCTACTGTAATTCAAATTTTATCAATGATATGAAACTTTAGAAATACGCAGTGTATTTAAAATAAAAAGTAGCGACGAACCATTATTTTTTAAAACAGTGCTCCCTAGACAATTTTTCTATTGAAGCAACTAAACTTTATCAAGCTAAACTTGAAGTAATTGCACTTACCCCGGAGCTACACTAACTACTGGAGATAAAAATACAAAGATATTTTTGTATGGGGTCATAAATGCTCACATAAAAGGTTTGTGCAAAATTTTGTTTTAAAGAGTAAAAATCCGGTGGTTAATTCCCAGTCCTATTTCAGATAAAAAATCTGATTCGGAACAAAAGTTAAGCAACACAATTTTAGCTTAGGCCTATACTGAACAAACACACGTCTCTTGAATACATTTGCATTCATTACCATAGCAACCATCTTAGCTAATTTAGAATTAGTTAATTATTCTTCACAATCAACAGCTTTTAGGTTAGGTTAATGGAATAATATAAATGAAAAGGACGTATGTATGAGTATATTATTCCAGTTCAGCCGGAACACACGGGAAGGCTCGGTACACTTATGACTTACTATCTGGAAAAAACTATTTTGGGTGTTAAAACGTCCGTAGCACACCTAGGAATGGGATGGGAAGTGAATGATGTGTAAAATCAATCGAAAACTAGGATCATTAGTGGTCAAAATTCATAGTTTCCAAGGCCATTAAGATGAATAGTGACACTCTAAAACTATATTAATTAACATTTTGTGCAGGAAAAACTAAAAACTGTTCCACAGTAAAACAACAATAACAGAATTCAAGAAATAAATATTTTATGTTATTGTCGTGTTGGGATCGTTTCTAGGGCTTTTTGAGGAAATAAAACTGCTATTTTTAGTTAGAATTTGTTTAGGTTATTTTCAAAAGTATTGCAGAAAACTTTTGGAAAAACAATGGTGATAAAGGTAAATAACCGAAAGGCTATAACGGATCAAAAATTTTACGAAAGTGATAAAATAGGTTTTTTATTTACTACTGTGCTTGGTAGCTGTCACCTCTTACTGGTCCTTATCACCAATGCATAATTTATTAAAGCCATGTTTATATTGATGATATGAAATGTTAATATACTGCTAGTGTTATCATATTGCTAACATTTTTAGGGCTGTTTATCCCTTGGTGCACGAGTCTTAAAAATCTCCCACTTCTTAAAATTAGTGTTCTTTTGAAAATTATTTTTTTCTATTTCCCTTCAGATTTACATTTGGGTTGAATCAAAACTACTGTACCAGTGTAAAATTTATTTCAAAAAGATTGTAAATTGAAGGAACAACAGACAGGGGGTGCAGAATGAGTCCGAACGCCCAAACGAGGTTAGGGGGAATTTTTTGCCGGGGAAAAATCCACAAAATATAAGGAAAAAATAATTGTTTTGGGGGAAAATAGATAAGAATGAATGGGAATAAGGGTCTAACCTAATCAGTCAGTCTAATTGATTTGTTTATGATATATAAATGCATACATACACAAACACAAAGTGTGTTTTCTGCTTCTTTTCATGCAGAGTTGGTATTTAATCTTCACAGCACAAAATATCGTACGGCCGAACAGCCAATACAATATTCTTTTGCCGGTTGATGAGTGGCAGTTTCCTGATTCTTGACTGGTTACAAACAGCTGGTGTTTTAATAATTATTATGGTACTGGTATGCAAATTTTGTTAGCTTCATACCAATTATATTATTCGAGCGATAGCAACTAAATCACATCAATCCATCTACACAAAGGTAGGCCTACTTAATACATAGGTATTACTGGTGTTTTTCATTTCCTAACTTAAACTATTTACAAAAAACTGTCTTTATCAGTAAAATTCATATGATGTGGTGACTCATTTGTTTGTTTCCATTTTCATTGTGTGGATATGGGGTGGGTTATACAGTCAACAGATCGCCTGTCATTTCTTACCTCTTCCTTTGACCCATCAGTTTATGAGTAGCAAGTGGACTAGGCCGTTGTTTATTATTGTGAAGTTTAAATTTATATACTTACAGTAATCAGTATTAACTGATGGAAGCTTGAAGAACTTCTATTAGCACACACGTTACCAACACAACAAAGGAAAAGCTAACGGAATTTGCTCAAATATCAAGGCTTTTTCTTTCAAAACAATACGTAATGTAGAGGCTTCTAAAGCACATATAGAAGAGGAAGTTATAATATTAGTTACACGAATGCAAAGTGCAATTGGGGAAATTTTTTATGAAAAAAGTGTGTTCGAGGGAATTCGGTGTGTTAAAACATTCTCTGCAACCCTGACAACAGGTACATACAGTCATGACAGAACAATAAGGATTTTGTTAAACTATGAAATCTTAAGTTAAACACTAATTCAAATTGATAAAGTTTATAAAGATTAAACAAAACGATCTGCAGTAATTTTTAAAAACAATATTCTGTCTAATAATATATAAAATAACGTTCTAAAAGTTCAAAAAAAATTTAAGATACAAACGTACATACATGTGGTACCTGTTTTTTTACCACGCCCAGGTCGGGCCCACACACTTATCAGGAATACTTGTTTCTAGGTCTGACCAAAAGCGAAAGTGATGGAGGTTTGTTAACTTACTTAAGTATTTGCTTTCATTTCTTGTTTTTTATTAGCGGTTTAAGCTTTTTTAGTCAAATAAACGTTCGATTGCAACTGATTTTATTTTTAATAAAACTTTTTGAAGGGAAAATTCATTTTTACCGAGAAATGTAGAGCATTGTTATTTGCATGTTTTTAAAGGAATTTTTAAATACATTTTGTATATTTTAGTGGTTTAAAGATAAGACGAAAAAAATTTTAAATTTGTTTGCTTTTTTTACTAATGCATCCAATTTATTCGTTTGTACGTTTAATTTGCCTGATAAGTAAAATACATATTAGTTTTCTGTAATCGAATTTTAACTCAGGAAATGTTTAAACTATTTTTATACTTGTTGTGTTTAGGATATTATTCCATTCTAAAAAAGTTGAAAATTATAAATGTTAAAAAAATTCAAAACAGTACTTTTTTGACACAGTAGAACCTTACCAATCCAGACTAATTTGGGACCACCGGTTACTGGATTCCATTTTTTTAGCCTTAAAATTTTTTACTAAACCCAGTAAATTAAAATCATGCGAGAACAATTAATACTCTTATTTGGATAACATGCTGAACTTCTGGGATGAACTCGAATTCAGACAGAGAGAACACTTAGCCAGGGAACAGACAAATATTTTAATCCAAACATAAGTGAAGATTTCATCACTTTATGGTTGTTTTAGACAATGGGTTAATCTATCACAACCTAAACCTTATCTAACGTAATCTATCTCAACAACATCGATTTTCTCTTTGACGCAAGACTAAGCATTCATCCTTACTTATTCTAAAAGCTTAAGGCTTTATCGAGTAAAGGAAATGGGTTGATTATTGGGTCTAAGTAGTATGCTAAAATTTCAACTCTGTATCACTTATTGTTAAATTGATATTATTTTTTGCTCAAAATGGCTGATTGACATAAATCCAATTCTTTTAGGTCATGTGTTCATTAGAATATTTTTAGTTATTTTGACCCAAAAAATGATATGCTGAAGTTTTGGAAAAACTCTGTAGATATCTGGTATCGGCTATGGTTAGTGTTACGAGGTCTGTTCAGAAAGTAACTTGCGTTTAGAAATAAAAAATCAAAAATTTTATTCCATTCATTTGAAACAGACAATCTTAAACTAGTTTTCTACATAGTCACCATTCAAATGAGGCATTTACAACTATGCAAAAGCTTTTCAATTCCATCTCTGTCACATCTGCCGCCTTAAATTTTAACCACTGGTTTACACTGGCATGAAGTTGTGCGCCATTGTCAAAGTGTTTTGATGAAAGCCAGCAGATCTTTAACGCTTTAAAGAGAAGGTAAACACTAAGCACCAGATCCAGGCTGTACAATGGGTGATCAAACACCTACCATCCAAGAGCTCTCGGGTATGATTAGCCATCGGGGTGGACGTGTGTTTTCTTGTAAAAACAACAATTTTGAGCTCAGTTTCACCTGATGCTTGTTTTGTATCGCTCGTCCTAGTTTTGTCAATGTTTTATGCGTTAATTGTTGCGCCACATTCATGGGAATCAACCAGACTCACTCAGTGTCCCAACACACTGTTGCCATAATCTTTCTGGATTACAACGTTTGCAAACCTTTTACTGGTTTTCTGGAAGAACTTGTGTGCCCCCTTTCCATGGACTGTCTTTTTGTCTCTCAATTGACAGGCTTTACCAATGTCTCGTCTCCCGTTACAACACAATCGGAAAGTGTGTTACCGTCCTTGACATAGGCTTCGAGGAAATTCAACGATGCTGCAAGTTGCTGTTTTTTGAGGTCTTACACAAAACTCTGGTAACCAAGCTTATCCGTTACAATTTCGTGCGATAAACTTTGAGAAATTTGGAGGAAATGAAGCGAGAGTTCTGTAATCAGTAGTCGTCAATTTTCTCGAAGTTAGTTGTTGATTTTCACTGTCAGTTCAGCTAGGCCGACCACTGCGGTCCTCGTCATGAACATTGGTGGGGCCATTTTTAAACTAAATGCACCACTGTCTCACTCCATCTTCACTCATTATTCTGTCTCCGTACACCTGACAAAGTTGCCGATGAATTTCAATTGGTTGCCAGTAAAAACCTAATCCCTCATTTAACGCACCTCACAACTCGTACTAAAGCGAACATTTCAATAATTCACAATGAGTAAAGTGGAAACACTCTCACCTTGTAAGACCATACTCTATGACAGCTTGATTAATAGTGCCTGCAGAAACCTGTTAATGTCAAGATGGCGGCTCTATCCCCACTCATCGCTACTCTAGGCACAAACATTAATAATCCAGTGGTTGAAATTTAAGGCAGCAGATTTCTATAGAGACAGAATTGAAAAGCTTGACCATCGTTATGACAAGTGCCTCAATTTCATTGGAGACTGTGTAGAAAAATATTTGAAGATTTTCACATTTGAATAAATAATAATAAAATTTCTTTGTTTTTATTTGGTTGGTTTTTATTTTAAAAACATAAGTTACTTTCTGGATAGAATTTGTATCTCTTGAATCCTATTCGCAACTAAGAAACATTTTACATGATTTATTTGCATTTCCAGACTTGCAATGTCCAGATTAAAAAGGATCCGGATAGGGAGGTTCTACTGATATATATATAGTATGTTGTATTATTTGGTACTAATTTTTCTTTAAATCAGATCATAATAAAACATTTAATACAAATATAATGTCTTTTAGAAAATACAGACAGCTAAAGTCAAAACACATTGCATATTTATAGCCTTATTGTATACTTAGTAATGTTTCTCCTAATTTTGCACTGCCCTCTGTATAATTAACCAGATCCACATTCTAGAACTATAATTTTCAAACATAAAAAACTTTGCTCCGAAATTTCATTCCTTGTGGTAAGTACATTTTTGTTAATTCTGATATAAATTGAAATTGTATATTATAATTTTAAATTTTAAAATGAAATTGTATATATTATATATATGTACAGATAAAGTTTTTATAAGTATATTTTGTGGTTTTACAGGTTGTGTCCGTTTATATAATTATAAAATTGCATGTATTGTTCACATTCCAAATAAAATAGTTGTATTCAATGGTACAACTTGTCCGCCAATTTGAATCTGCTGTAGCTAAGTGTTTATAATATTATAAATACGAGTATCTCCTGTCGTCGAAATTCAACCAATTTTGATGTAAAGAAACAAAATTCAATTTGTTTTTCACCTTTTTAATTTGTTAAAAGTATTCAAATTCTCAATTCAATTACCATCTCCACGTATCTTAACAATATTACTTTAATTTATTATCAGGGATGATAAAAAATAAAAAGCCAAATCAGACCTAAAACACATAAACAATAACATAACCTAAATCATCTGTTGACAGTTGAGTAAAGTAAATAACTTATTTATTTGAATCTCAATTAGGCTATCAGCTGTTTAGAACCAATTATTTCCTTATTGATTTAGTTGTAGCATACTGATGCAATTTTAAAACTCGGAATTTAACCAAAATAAAAGTGTAAATAAAATATTTAGCTTCACAATGACTTGGAATTATCTTTTAATTACAAAAAGAATCATCAAAATCGGTTAAGTATTAACTGTAGGAAATGAGTGAATAAAAAGCAGATTTTTTAAAAATATATAGATTGATTGGAAAGCTTTCTCTTGATAGTATATAGGCCAGTCGGTAAAGGTCAATTTAGACCAAAAGTATAAGTAATTTGCAATACGGCTGAATTTTTTTTATAAGTACATTAAAGTATGTAGATTAACATAAAAAAAAGTTTACCAGTCTATCGATTTCCCAAAGTCGAAAAAAAAAATCGATTATCATTTTTTTTTTCGATTATCCTTAATATTTCGAGCTGGGATGAAGATAGAGGAAAATAAAAAAATACCACCGTGTAGGGGAGGTATTTTTCAACAAAAAAGGTCATATGTATTTATTTCGTCCGATCAATGGTTTGTCTGGAAAAAATTCGATAATGCAGGTATGTATTTTGCAGCAGTTGAAATCACTAAAAGGGGACATCTTATTCATATATGAAGCGTTGGCTCATTCTAAATTGGCCGAATTTTAATATATCGAATTGAAACTTGACATAGGAGTTAAAATATATATTTTAAACATTTATGCTGAGTCCCCGATCTAGAGCCACTTGACTTATTAATGGGTTTCTCGATTTTAGGCGTACCGGATCCACCAATTCATTTTAAACAGCTCCAGTTTAGAAAATTTTCAAAATATCAACCTGAAAGTTTTTTTACAAGTTAAATATATATATATTCAAACAAGTTCAAGGAGTATAAACCTTTTTCATTATTTACTTTTAAAAGCACAAGTAAATTAAAAAAGTATAATTTTAGACCTTTTTAGATTTTTCATCAAAACGCTTGAGTTGATCAGCTGCAGATTAGTCATTTTTTTAAATATAGTTTTTAAAATAAGTATAGCAAAAAACAATTGTATTTTTAACTTCTGTACCAATTTTTAAATCGATGTGTTCAAAAATGTCGAAAATGGAGTCGTTGAATCCAAAAGTGTTATAGTTAAAACGAGATAGGTAAAGCAGAAGACTATTTTCAAGCGCCTCGTTTTTAAAAATAACAAGAAAAAAATCGTTCATACTTACTAAGAATATTTATACTGGTGTACTCAACTTGTAAAACAAATTTGGTGTTGATATTCCAAAAATTGACGAAACTGGAATAGATTGAAATTAATTCGTGGGTCCGGTACTCCTAAAATTGATAATCGAAATCGACTCCTAGATCGGGTCATTTTCAAGATAACAAGCTGAGACTCAGCATAAATGTTTAAAATATATATTTTAACTCCTATGTCAAGTTTCAATTCGATATATTAAAATTCGGCCAATTTAGAATGAGCCAATGCTTCATATATGAATAAGATGTCCCCTTTTAGTGATTTCCCCTTCTGCAAAATACATATGACCTTTTTTGTTGAAAAATACCTCCCCTACACGATAGTATTTTTTATTTTCCTCTATCTTCATCCCAGCTCGAAATATTAAGGATAATCGAAAAAAAAATGATAATCGATTTTTTTTTTGACTTTGGGAAATCGATAGACTGGTAAACTTTTTTTTATGTTAATCTACATACTTTAATGTACTTATAAAAAAAAAAATTCAGCCGTATTGCAAATTACTGGTAGTTGTAACCTATACCGACTGGGCTAATATGTGGTGATATCTACGTATATAACTGAAAGTAGCTTTGTCCCGACTGACTGACATAGAATCAACATTGAGCTAACACTACTTTAGATAAAAGTACAAAAATTTGAAGATAAATTCTTATGGGATCATAAAAGCAAACTAAGGAAGGATTTTTTAAAATTTTGATTTTAAAGCATACAAATTTGGGGTGCCTATAACAGGTAAAACAGCTGATTGGAATCAAAAGCTTAGCGACACATGTTTGTTGAATGCATTTATATTCAATTTTTTTTTTTTTTGTGTTTAACGTCCTGCTGTTTTGCACTTAAGGCTAATGAAGACGGGACCTACAGTTTTATGTGGAATCCGAACCACAGCCAATGGTGTCTGTTAAGAAACCATTTTCGAAAATTATTCGGGGTCAATGGGAATTGAACCCGGAACTTTTCCATTGATGGTTGCCATGACGATTAATAAAGCATTGACGCCTTAACAACCACGGCCATCGTGGCTACACATTTATATTCAATAGGTATCATACATAGCAACAAACTTAGCAAATTTAGAATCAGTTTATTATTCTTCACAAAAAACCGCTTTTTAAAGTTTGGTTAACAAAATAAAAGCAAACACAACCAAAATTAATGAAAAAGTTACGGTTGTAACTAAAATATCTGGTTTGAATGAAAAGTTTAACACAATTTTAGATTAGGAAATTGTATATTTGTGGTATTGGCTTTCCTGGGTATTTTTTGTTTATGTAGGGAAAGAAAAATTTGAATATTTAAATCCAATACAGCAGATTCAAAATGGCGGACACAATGATCGAGGACACGGTGTAAAATGAAATGTTGTTTCTTTGTTACTTGGTGTTTGTATATTGTATCTAATATCTGTCTTTCTATATTTCCTGTTCTGCTGTTCTTCGCTGGACGTAGATTCGCAAACTAATAAACCTCCACCTGATCAGGGTATGGGGAAAAAAAATCCCTTCAACCCGCCCCCGGACGGTAAGAAGCTTTGTTTAGACGTAGCATGCTTAACCCACCAACCCGTCAAGGCCTGTTAACACTAGCACAGATCCGTGAGTGGTGTGAACAGGGCTTGATTCCTTGTAGATAGCTCTCTGCATGCTCCTTTGGCTTGCTTCTTCCAGGGGGAATGGAGTGGAAAAGCTAGGCCCCAGTAGAACAAGCCTTTTAAGGTCGTAGGCTAGCAGTTGTGTCGATTATTGAACGCCGTTGAATCTACGTTTCGGAAATTTTTTTCGTCAACATAATGTGAGTCATCTAAAGTGATCCAAAGCTACTATACAGTGTGTTTCATAAATTCATTACTAAGAAAGAAATGTAACTTAAATCATAACTTTACAATGGTTGTGTTTTTATTTAGAAGCCTTTTTGTATTTTTAACAAAAATATTTATATCTTTTAAACGGTGAATATCACAGATTAAACATTGTTCATGGCTTTTGGAGTTATAAAACACCCAATTTGCAATACATAACTAACTGATTTTTTGTACTTAATTCAAAATGCCAGCTATTTAAATTCTTTGTATAAAATTTTTTTTGAAATTGTGCGTTTCACAAAAATTTAGAGACAAAACAAATTCTCGGAAAACTAATTATTATAGAAATAAAAATAGACACATAATTTTGGAGGCATAGATTATAGACAAAAAATACATACCTACTTTTATTTGACCTTGCTTTTGTGATCTATCTATGGCATCCCGTAAGTTGACGACCGCGGTTTCAATTTGACAGAGCCATTTTCAAATCACACAGAACACACATATCAGTCACAGTAGTTAAATAGTTCACATCAAATTTACAATATGTACCGTGGTTAAACGGCTTGTCAATTGATTAAATAAACGTGGATGCATCCTCTCATGTACATAGTCAAGCTTAAAAAAAGTAATCGTATATTAATTTATTACTGCGATCAAGAAGTAGGCCTTATAATTAAATTAAACACTTGATTAAATTCGCCAGGACTCGGATAGTTACATTTTGTTTTAGGATGAAACGGTTCTGCAAATTTTTACTTTACAATCCCGATTTCTAACAATGACTGTGTCTCAAACTACAGTGTTTACCAGGCAGACGCACGTCTGCTTCTTAATTTCTGTTTTGCTATAACTAAACAAGAGCTTCAGATTGATTCTAAACTTGCTCGGCGTACATCGTTCTTTACGCCCGCTTTTAAAATATAATCATAAAGTGGACATTCTACCCTGTTTTTAAAGAGAAGGTGCGGTTCCAATTTGGTTTAACAAACACTGTTTTCAATATCATTCTATGTTTCGAGTATATTTTCCAAAAATGTTTACCTTTCATCACAATCGGGAGAAACATATTTACAACACTTTAGATGACTTTTAATATACAGTGTAGGTATTTTTCTTACAAAAATTTTAAAGCAACGAAATAAACATCGACAGATTGCTTAGCATGTTAGCTTCTTTATTGCTTCCTTCTTCTTAACTGTCTTTTATTTTCGTTTCCCGGGAAGTTTTTTTTTTTGTGTTGCTGTAACCGTTGTTTTTGTGTTGGTGTCATTGCATTTTATTTTGCAGACATTTCAGAAAATACTGTTGTCATATTCCCGACAGATTCGACTGGAGCTACTCTCATTCCCCCTATCTTTAGGCCTAAAGGTACGTTGAAACCATTAACCCGTTCTTCCATCTTGGTGTCACTGCGGACAGTACTCTGCGACGTTTGTTTCCGCATGTTTAATCATTAAGTTTAAGATTCCGTGACTGTGAACCCCAGAGGTACAATGTACATTTTTTAAAACTTTATAAATTGTTATTAAATTACAATAAGCATAACTTGGTTGAAAACAAATATACAATCAATATAATAAAACAAGATTTACAAATCAAATCAAACACTTTTTTAACATTTTTACTTTAGTTTGACTGATGAAGATGATCGGTGATTAACTCACAGAAATAGCCAATGACATTGGCTGGATTTGAATTGTCGAACCGTATTAGGTCGCCACCTTACGAACCAGCTACTGCGCACATTCAACAAACACTCAAGAGGATAAGTTTGCAACTGAAGAAACTTATAACACTAAATTTTTGCATACACTTTGTCACTGGAGTTCTAAATACTATGTGATAGTTTCTCAACGATCCAACAACTCCGAAGTCTAAGATTGCTTAACTTTTTCTTTGCAAATATCTCAACAATGGTAAATTTTTTGAAAGAAAACACGTGTTATTGATTTGTAGCTAAGATAATAATGTTACATTGAATTTAAAATAAAATATCTTAGTGATATTTTGAAATGTTGTTTGGAATGTTGTTGAAAGATTGTAAGTGAAGTGAAAATTCTCTTTGGTTCTGTGCATTCAATTTTAAACAAAAGATCTTCGAATGCTGTGTCGCAGAAAAATTTGTTTTGAAACTCCTTAAACTATCGTTCAAAAGAAAAATGTCAGCACAAAGACATGTTGGAAAGTGTTAACCTAACATGAAAACCATGGAATTTGGATTTATGGGCAACCCTGAAACCAAAGTTCAAACCTCTCATTGAAGAACTCAACGATCTGTAATTTAAACAAAACTCGAAAAACATACAAGAAATAAAATGAATAAATGTCGACAGATATTCGATTACCAAGGTTTCGTAAATGTATTACATACCTGTCCTTTGTCGCTCATGAGACATTCAACGGAACAAACTACTGCTCTAAGAAAGCAGTAATTGGATAATACATTCTTCACCTAAGTAAAAGAACGTCTTTACGGTATATATTCTATATATATAGGATGTTTTCATCAGTTCATTATATCAAAATAAGTAAAAACGTTTCTATAAACTTACGTAATAAAATGTTTAGGTTTATATCTACTGCCATTTTGTTTTTTTTAACAAAAAAAATCATACTTTTTAAGAGTAAATGATATTAAGGGTCGGCTCTAGTAAAACAGAAAGCAACCTGCGACTCCCTATAGCGGCGGTAGGTTACACGGACATTGCTCATCCTAAATCCATTTAAAACCCGCAATTATTCAAATAGCGTTTTTAAAAAAATACCAAACTCTTGGGGACAAAATTCTTCATTAGAATGGCTTGGTAATTTTTCGCTATAATTAATAGTGACAACATAAAAAAATATTAAAAATCAATGTTTTAAATTGTTAATAAATATTAAACAAAATGTTTTTCTTAGTTTTGAAAAAGCTTGCATGCACATTGGTCATAGCTTTAAAATGACATGTCGTTCATAATTATCCGATAAAAAATAAAGGAAAAATTTTGATTTTAATCTAACATTGGTGTTACGGAGTGTCAGCCAACATGGCCGACAGCTAGAGCCGACCCTTAAGTTAAAATTTTAATAATTTCAGAGAAATAAAAATTTGCTTTTTTAATGGCAAATAAAACGGTTTTGCATTTTTTCTGTAGGTGAGTTACAGACTAAAAACTAAAAATGTTTTCTTGGTACTTGTCTAAAACACAAGGTTAGCCTTAGAATGAGAAATCTTTTGTCTCTTGTGAATTTGTTTTTAAATTTAAAGTTTTTGAAATATTCAATGGCAAAAAGTTTAAATAACCACAATTTTGAAATGAATAAAGGAAATCGTTTGATATTTTTTCACAAATCTAGTCTTTATAATAACACTAAGTAGCATGGAAGTTTTCAACTCCATATTATTCACCGTTAAAATGAAGTTATTTTGTTTTTGTTAAAATCATGAAATGGTCAGATTGAAATTTAAGCATTTTAGGTCATATGTTCGTGGGAACGTTTTTACTTTTTTTGATCCAAGGATCCGTATCCTTAAGAGTCCTTGGAGCCTAACCGTAAAACCGCGAATGACTCTAGCGCTTCTTTTCTCTCGGTCAACTAGAGAACTACGAGTGCCTGATAAACATGCCGTTCGGCGCATAACGACCGACGTAACATTACTTCATTTAAACGTAAATTACCGTTTAATATTTCCTTCTAAAGCATTGATAATTTAACAGAGTTTTAAGAACTAATTTACTAAGGGAACTGTGAAAATTAAAGTCTCAAAAAACAAACCGTTTTTTTGTAAAAAATATTTGTTTTTAGTATTAATTTTTTACTCGTAAAGCAAATAAAAATCTACAAACAAAATTTCTTATCTCATAGCGCCATAGATGTTTAAATTACAATCACTTTGGTATGTGACAAATTATTTCGGGATGGTAAATAACTCTTCAGCGGCTGTTTGAAATTAACATTGCTCTTATGGCGGGCAAATCCAAGATGGCCGTTAGCCTCCAAGGACTCTTAAGTTTTGGAAACAAGCTTTTCTCACCGACAGCAAAAATAAAGCGAATATTTTAAATAATAGTCTAAGTAAACTTCAAGCTCAATATTTTTGGTTTTCTATGAAAAAATTTGTTTTATAGATTTTGATTTCATATTTTACTTTGTCTCCAAGGAATTACACAATATATTTCTCTAAAGAAACGTTGTCACACACTTTTAACACCTGACTCAAAAAGAGGGGTGTTATAAGTATAACGACTGTGGCGTCGTAGCTCTCAAACAGATGAACCGATTTTGATTCAGTTTTTTTTGTTTGAAAAGTGATCGAGAGTGTTCTTAGCTATGATTCAAGAACATCTGTTCAGCCGTTTGAAGACCATCAGCTCTTTTCTAGTCGATGGTGTCGTGGGTTGATGATTATTGAGAGTTTCCGTTTATTTGCACTCTCTGAAGATATTACAGAAACGGATGGCCAATGTACTGTCCCGTAGTGACACTAATGCTTTTTAACAGCTTTTTGTTTTTGTACTAACTTTTAATCAGCTTGAATCAATGTGTTTCTGTTGTTTTAAACATTGTTAATAACTTGTGTATGTAGTCAGTGGTGACCCTTTCCTCTGATCAATTGTGTGTTCAATGTTACAATTTGTAGGTGAAGAACCTAAATAATTACGATTGGTTGTTTACTAGCCTAGTATTAATATTATGTTACAATTAAATTTTATCGGCTGCTTTTTTTAACATTTTTATTGTATGGGCGATGTTTTCAGTAACAAATATTTCAACTTGCATCATCCCATACACAATTTTTTTGTACCGGTTTTCCTGCATTAACATATCAGCTTCTTCAGGACTGATCCGCTACATCCTGATGGATTCAAATCTTATTTATTCATTTATTATTTTAATTTTGTTGGTTTTGCTTTTAATAAATATGAAAAACCGCTCCTAATCTTTTGTCAAATTTTTCAAGATATTCATAGCGTTTTGTCTATCGTGTCATGTAAGTGTTCATTTTCCAAAATATTCTTGGCAAAATTCTATTTTTCAGGTTGGTCCAGTTTTATTAAAGCAATAAATTGCCAAAAATAATAAATGAACAAATAAGGTTTGAATTCGGCATTATTACCCTGCAACATTGAATAATGATAGTAAACAAGTTAAAGATTCATTAGTGAACCGGCCAGCGATCTTACAAGACGCAAAATGTTTGTTGTGCGTCTGAAATGTATGTAAATATGTTTTATAATGTTTTTAAATGAAATAGTAGCAGATCAACTTGACATGTTAATGCAGCGAAACCGGTAGGAAAGAAAGAATTCATGTATGGGATGAAGTAAGTTGAAATATTTGTTACCAAAAATAATTTTTTAATAAAAGTATTAAGTTTTGTTCTTTTAAAAGTTATATAAAGTATTTCTGAAATAGAGCACCAAACTAACTTCTGAAGCTTGCATCAAAATAAATAAAACAGGATCTATACACATCATGCCTTCAAAAGGTTATAAAATGTTTAGTACAAATTTTGTACATGAATTTTTTATGTAACAGTTTACATGTATCACAAATAGTTATTCTGTTTATTTTCAAAATGGTGTAATACAATATTTAACATTGAATGTAATATATGTTGTTTGTATACATTTGTAACATGTTGTTAGCATAATAAAAATAATGATTCGTGAGCGAAGCGTGGTAATTTTATTGGTAGGTTTGAACTATACAGGGTGTTTCATAACTCTCTACCAATACGTTAAATATTGATCCTGGACCAAAGACAATTGACAATATAATTTTTAAAATGTCCGACAGTCTCTAATTTTTCATACAGCAGCCGTTTTATTTTTTTCACCTTTCAATTTTTATTTCAAAACAAATTGATATAATATGTTGAAATTTTGCACAGTTTTATAGCATTAATCATTAAGTCCAAAGTAAAAAAAAAAAACAGGCTGGGGCTGCCGTCAGAAGTGAACACTTTTTAGCTTCATATAGTTAACTTTTCTTTCGGGTTATTAAGAAGTATTTTTTTTAACCAATGTATTAATGTTGTAATGGAGTCTTAAATAATAGTGGCGATGCGACGGAGCCTTAAATATTTGTGGAGATGCGAAGGAGCCTTAAATAATTGTAGAGATAATAGAACCTTAAATAATTAATTGCAGATGCGTCAGAACCTTAAATAAATGCGAGGATGCAACTGTGTCTTAAATAATTTCGGAGATGCAACCTTCATTGTGATGGAGCAAATGCTGAGTTGCGATGGAGCCTTAAAAAATATCGGATATGCGACGGAGCCTTAAATAAATGTGGAGATCCGATATAGCTTTAAATAATTGCAAAGGTGCGATGGGGCCTAAAAAATTTGCGGATATACGTCGGAGCCTTGAATAAATGCGAGAATGTATGTCTTAAATAATTGCGGAGATGCTACGTAGGCTTAAATATTTATGGAGATGCAACGGAGCCTTCAATAATTGTGGAGATCCGATAGAGCCTTAAATAATTGCGACTAGAGATGCAGTTGAGCCTTAAATAATTGCGGGGATGTAACTGTATCTTAAATATTTGTGTAGATGCGACGAACCTTAAATAATTGCGGAGATGTGGCGGAGCGTTAAAAAAAGTTTGTCCGTGCGATGACCGTGACACGAGTTCAATCATTTTTTTCCATGCAAAAAAAGTGCCCAACCCGCCTAAAGAAGTTTTCAGTTAAAAAAAATATAAATTTCTTTACCACTTAATCAAAATGCGTCCTTTATGTCAAAACCCATTAACTTTCTTCTTCTTAAGAGGGCGGTCCAATCGTTATGCAAGTCAGCCTCGAGGGCGTATTCCGCTCCCACATAAAGGGTGTTAAACCTGTAGTTCTTCTGTTCCCCTAAGCAACCTTATCCTTTTGACAACATTATCCTGGGGGATGTTTTGTCATTTGCTTAGTTTTCCAAAGGTTTCATAACTGAGCTGTTCAAGCCTCTCTCACACATAGATCAGATGTTCTGCAGTTTTCTCCTGCAGGCCACATTTCCTGCATTTGGTATCTCCGGTAAAAATGCCCGTTGCGTGTGTTTTCTATGGCGGCCATGTCCTGTGATTAGTTCTACCACCTAATCCTTTCATACCTGCACAGCTGTTGTCTTGGATTTGCCACAGAATAGTTCAGATGCTGATGGAGCTGTGGATCGGGATACATTTTAGAATTTTAGCTGTAAAACTGGGAGCAAAATTTCAACGTATATCAATATATATAGTATAGTAGTATATATATATAGTACATCAATTCTATTTTAAGACAAAAATTTAAAAATGTGAAGAAAAATTAAAGCTGTGTGCCAAAACTAAGGAATTTTAGACATTTTAACAAATTTATTGTGAGTTTTCTTCACCCAGAAACAATAGTAAATTCTTTTAGGAGTTTCACGTCATATTACGTGCTGAATAGCATAGCCTGAATGTTTCCACTATGAAATGGTTTAAGGAGTACAAAATACATTTGTTTACAACATGGGTAAATGCACATTGCCGCACCACTATCTGTGTATTTTTTTATGAACATATTATTTTAAATAACTCTTATAAGCAAAGACATGATCAAAGAGCACAATCAAAACCTCACCTCTTAACTGAAGCCATGTTTATGCTAATACTCAGTACTGTATTTACTCTACTCTGGGGGGGGGGGGGGTTTGGGTGGTACTTTGCAGCCAATCACTTTGCAGAACTTCTCACGTAACCACTGTTGCTAAGCAACCCACTATCACTTGGTATGACGGTGGTTATTCTTAGGAGCACTTTTACTTGGCAATTCATTTGACGCACTCCTGAAAGAGTTAAAAGCATTGGTAGAAAGTTCTGGAATACAATGATTATCAAACTTTATATATATTTTTGAAATGCAACATTTACTTAACGATTAAATATTACGATTTACAGAAATATATATTGTAAACTTTATGATTTGGCATTGGTGTAACAGTGATTCATTCAATAGCTTAAAATGGTAGAACATTACCTATCAAAATGTTATTCTAGTTTTCTTTCTCTTGTTACATCTTTTGTATTTGTCAAAGACAGTTGTGATTCCTTTTTACAATCAGTGGAGTTATAGTTCAGAATATATAGGTGGTTTGTTGACGTTATGTAAAATTACATTGTGGTACAAACATGCATTTTATCTCTTTTCGTACGTAATAATTATTTTGTAGATATTAAAATATTCGCTAATTTGTGAAAGCACATATAATACATAGAAATGAAAGAAAAGATATATATAGTAACTTATGAAAAGTAATCGATTATAAAATAAAATATAGGTATCTCTACTAAATAAAATATATAAGTTCTATCTGGGTTCAATTTTGCTTAAATGATTGGAACTGATATAATATTTAATTTAGGTGCAAGACCTGGTATGCCGAGAAACCTAACTGTAACGGAGATCAGTAACGGCTTCGTAATATCATGGCAAGCACCTTTAGAAAGAGCTAACCTGGTCCAGTATTACGTAATTAAGTATCGGACAGATGGACCGTGGAAGGATCTCAATAAGGGCACAATCAGAGCTGAAGAAACTAATTACTTGGGTCTGTACTTGTTAGTTTAAGTCTAAAGTATTTTATTTTAATGAGGGATGTTATCCAATAATATTTACTTACTTGCTTACTTCTCAATTTGGATAAATAATCTGTCCTATTTTTAATCAACCTCTGCTGGTTGATATGCAGAGGTTTCAATTAGTGTTGTGCAACATTGACTTCTTTTAAGAATCAACTACTCGGAAAGTAGTCGTCTTGAGTAATTGTTTCAACCGATTTACAGTAGTCATTTACACTCGCATCAACATCCTTATGTTCATAATGACTAAGTTACTTGTAATCGAACAGTTCTAGTTACAATGCAATTTTTTATAGCAGTATTCAATGTACTGTAAATAAACAATAATAATTGTGAAAATCTAGTAATTGCAATGTTTAAACAAAGGTTAAAGCTATAAACTAAACCGTAATTATGTTTAATTACAATAAACACTTTGTAATCATACAATAACTACATAAAGAAACCCAATTAAACTTGTTTTTGTTTCAATAATAAATTCTAACAAATTAAAGGAATAACATTTAGAGTCCCGCTATTCCGAAAATCCGTCAATTCTGAACATACATAGAGCCTAAGCTAGATAAAAACGCCTAAAACCAAAGTGGAATGAAACCTAGTTAGTTACTTACAATGTTAGTTACTTACAATACAGTCGGTTCCATTTATACAATTCTGTGTAATCATTTTTAATCACCGCTGAACACAAAAAATAACTAATTTACACACACTTAAGTGTAGGTTTACACCATCCGTTTTTTCCCTTCCGTTGCGTTGCGTTTTGGTTAACGGAAATTGACAACACATTAATCCCAATGGGCCTGTTGGAATTGTGCGGATTTGTTTCCTTTACGTTTTCCGTCCATTTTGCGGGAAGGAAGCTACCGTAACAAGCATCAGGTGAAACCGATCCTGGGTCCTTCAGCTGGAAGAAAGGATTACACACAACAGCTAGGCACTAGTAGTGTTGGTTGCCACCTGCCGGTTGTGTTCATCCGTTTTTCTCCTCCGTTTTCGCTATAACGAAGGAATTTTATTTTTTTCTCTATCTTTTTTCAAGTCGATGCGGTACTAACGAATATACTGCGGGATGTCAAAACGGACAGTGTGAACAACTTACCCTTTCCCTTCCGTTTTTAGAAGAAAACAGAATCATAAAGCAACGGTAGGAATGAACGGATGGTGTAAACCTACACTAAGAAGTAAAGTCAGTGATTTTTTTCTGACAAAGAGCACTGAATCAACTTGATGATACAATGTTTTGCCTTTGCCGCGTGAACGTAACATCATTTGGTGTTGATGATGCGTGTTGTTCAACGTAGCGTAAGGCGAGGTCAAGAGCATTTGCCGCATCAAGAACGTACGCCATAACAAGTCAATACTTTGATATTATTCATGAAATCCGCCTATTCCAAATTCCCACTAAACCGAACAGTGTTCAGTCCCAATTAGTTTGGAATAGTGGGACTCTACTTTATATTATAATACATTATGCGTAACATATTCTTTACATAGCAAAAAATTACTTTAAATCTACTTATATAAAGCTAGCCGGTTTCACTGTTTACTGACATTAATTATTAGGCAATTCCCGTAATCCGACCCCCCTTAACCTTATACTTGAATTAAAGCTCTCGACGAGAAACTTTTGGAAAAATTGCCAGAAGTTAACATTTTTTAATTTTGCAATCACCTTTTGGGCGGGAAAGATTTTTTAAATTTTTTCATTTTTTTACTTTGAGCGCGTTTTGTAAGAAAACGGTAAGAGATTGCAAAAAATTTTAAATACAAAAGTTGTAGAAAATTAAATTTCAAAGAAACGATTTTCAGTCAGATTCAAGATCCAATCATCCATTTAGCCACTATTCATCCGAGAAGGGAGGCTCCGCCCAACGTCCTTAAAGCTAGACGATTTCACTCATTCACTGACATTAATTATTAAGCACTTCCCGTAATCGGAGCCCCATCAACCTTATACTTGAATTTAAACTCTCGACGAGAAACTTTAGGGAAAACTGAAAGAAGTTAACATTTTTTAATTTTGGAAGCACCTTTTGGGCGGGAACGATTTTTTCGATTTTTTTAATTTCTTAATTTTCCCACTTTGAGCGCATTTAGCAAGAAAACGGTAAGAGATAGAAAAAAATGTTAAACACAAAAGTTGTAGAAAATTTAATTTCAAACTAATGATTTTGCATCAAATTTAAGATCCAATCATCCGTTCAGCCGCTATTCACCCGAGAAGGAGCTCCGGCACACAATCCTTCAAATTTCCCATGTTAATCTTATGGAGATAATGTTTAATGAGTTTGAGTCCCCTGCCAAATAAAACAGCTGATTTATGCTCGGTCACCTATATACAAACGAGCCAAAGATTAACGAGATTCTTTAGCGAATTTTCCAACTGCGAGCGAAGCGAAGCATCCATTGAGGCCGAAGGCCGAGGTGGGGTTGGGACGCGAAGCGTCCATGGGCAGAGCCCCTAGTACTCTTATAAAATTTAACTAATTAATTTTTTTTCAACATTGGTGAGCACTAGGTTGTAAAATTTAAAATGTAAAAAATGCATGATAATATCTAAGATAAAAAAAACCGTAAGCAGCACTGCCGCATTACTAAAGCCGAATTTTCTTATCAGGGAATAACTAGTATTACATAATGAGAGTTTCCTATGGGTTTTGTTCCTTGTTCCGGAAACTGTTCCAAATATACCTTTGCACAGGATTATGATAAATTTAATTGCCTTTCGAATGATACAGCTCACAAATTGCACTCGGGTTTATGAGTGGGAGAAATTGCGTAATTACCTTACATTGATAATGAAAAAAAAACATTTATCGGGATCTTCTTATCAATTTTGTTTCTTGTTCCGGAAACTGTATTTGAAATAACTTTGCACAGGATTGTATTAAATTTAATTACCTTTCGAATTATATTGCTCACAAAATGCACACGGTTTATGATTGGGAGATTTAGCCCAATTACCTTACATTGATAACGAAAAAAACATTTATCAGCTTCGTATCAGTTTTGTTCTTTGTTTCGGGGACTGTACCTGAATTACCTTTGCACAGGATTGTAGTAAATTTAATTACCTTTCGAACGATATAGCTAAAAAATTGCACATGGGCTTATGAGTGGGAGAAATTGCGCTAAAACCTAACATGGATAGTGAAAAAATCATTTCGGGAGCTTCCTATCAATTTTGTTCCTTTTTCCGGGGACTACACCTGAATTAACTTTGCACAGTGGTTTATGAGTGGGAGAAATTGAGCAAAAATCCTACACGGATAATAAAAAAATCATTTATCAGGAGTTTCCTATCAATTTTGTTCCTTGTTCCGGGGACTGTACCTGAATTACCTTTGCACAGGATTATAGTAAATTTAATTACCTTTCTAACGATATAGCTAAAAAACTGCACAAGATATTATGATTTGGAGAAATAATGCAATTTCCTCGCTCTAACTTTGCCATTTTGGTTTGGATCAAACAATCCGCCATTTTGTGTAAAATCGAAAAATAAAAATATCAGTGTCTGGGACATCCTACAAGGACCCTTCCACTAAAATTTCAGCTATTTTGAAGCATATTTACTACCATTTTATCAAGGTGGGAAAACCCCATATACTTATATACCGTCAAATCCCTACCCAAAAACGATTAATCGGTATAAGTCCGCCATTTTTAATCGGATCGAAAAACAAAAAAAAGTGTATCTGAAGAATCCTACTAGGACCCTTTCACCAAAAAATCAGCAATTTTGAAGCATATTTACTACCACTTATCAATCCGGGAATAAAACATATATATATATATATATATATATATATATATAAAGTAATGAATTCTGGGTATCTTCTCCAAATGGTCTGAAACGGATAGAAACGAAGTTTTACCCTCTTCCGATGAACCGTTTTCAAGTTGGGTCGAGTGTAATAGCTCTTATTTTCTTCAAAAATTTGGCTAAAAACAATTTAATCCTTGTCTTATTGGTTCAGATTAGGGAACAGAATATGACTACTCTCCACTCTGTCACAAAAACGATCGTTATTTATTCGAATTCTGTAATGGACTACTTTTTTAATTAGTCAAAGTATTCGATACTAAATCAACTTACTTGACTACGGGTACTTAATATTGCACATCAATACTTTAAGTTGATTTCAAAATTTTAATAGTGGTGGTTTGCGTCAATAAGGTCGTGTGCATAATTTGACTTATTGTCGTCGATGTTCTTTTTCAACAGATTTTCTAAACCTTTGATCAAACGCTCTTCCTGTTTGGCCTGTATAGAATTTTTACTTTGGTCACATAATCTATATACAGTATATAAAAGTGAAATATCACTCACTCACTCATTCACTCAACATGATTTCTCAAAAACTACCGAACGGATTCAAATGAAATTTGGTATGTAGCTTCCTCTAGGGCCATAGGTGCTTACTAAGAAAGGGTTTGAAAAAATTCGAAATTTTAGGGGGGTTTGGGGGGATCAAAGTTATTAAATCACGATTTCTTCAAAACTACCGAACGGATTGGAATGAAATTTGGTATGTAGCTTCCTCTGGGGCCAAAGGCGCTCGCTAAGAAAGGGTATGAAATATTTCAAAATTTTAGGAGGGGTTTGGGGGGATCAAAGTTACTAAAATCATAATTTCAGATCTTTTATTATTATGACAATAGTGCTTCTATTATTTAAGATCTATATATATATATATATATATATATAAGCCAAATACCACTCACTGACTGAACACTTAAAAAGAATAAAATTACGTTAAAAAGACTGAAAATACCAACCACCACGGGCAATGTTGTACGGGTCAGCTAGTCATTTATAAATACCAAATGTTTTAGTGACCTGTCATGTTTTTGACCAAGTAATTTTGAATAATTTTGAGTTTTTTAATTATTTGTAATTCATATTTTTTTTTATTAAAAAATAGAAGACACTGGATAAAAGGCAACACTATTGTTATTCCAGACAGTGACTTGCGGACTGAAAGAAAAATTTATTTTAAAAATATGACATATGGTTTATATTGACAATCTTTTAATAATGTAATTTGTTGTACTTTTAAATTTTCATTTTGCTGAATCATATAGTTGATAGCAGTTGGAGCCAAACTATAAATACATATTTTTTAATATTTTCTAATAAAGAATATTAATTAATGCTGGAATCAATTCTCGAAATATGTCCATGTAATTTTGAATCAGCAAGTATATTTTTATCTTTTAATTACTGCCTGGCGTTGCTTTCTCCTGAAACTACCTGTACACGGTTAAAGTTATTGTATTTGTATTTTCAGTGAAAAACTTGGTCGGCGGACGGACGTACCACTTCCGCGTATTAGCACACTCCTTGAAAAGCTACGAGAGTAGCGAGGAAGTCAAATTTCCAGTGCCTGCTAGAGTCAAACACAAGGCTATAACAGCTGGCGTTGTCGGCGGCATTCTCTTCTTCATCGTTGCCATTATCCTCTCCGTTTGTGCCGTTAAGATTTGTAACAAACGGAAGCGACGAAAACAGGAAAAAGGTAAGAAATCGTTCGATATAGATTAGACTTAGCAAAGTACTTATCGCTTTTAAAACCGAGCAATTTTTCGGAGCACGATATTTTTTGGTATAATATTACTGTCTCAATAAGGCCAAGCCTATAACGTGGAATATATTAAAATTTAGAATAAATATTATGAAATTGCTAAAATATCAAAACATTTCTGCTCACATTTGTTTAGAAGTGTATAAACTTATTTGACTAAAATCTTGTCAAAAAACTGAACAAAGAGTTTTGGTAAATAACTGCACCTCTAAGTCCGTAGATTCAGGGCCTTTCTCAAGATTCTGTTATAGCCTACTTAGGGGGGTCTCAACTATCAAATCTGTGCATAAGACTATCCAAGGTAAAATCAAGTTTCTTACATTGTCGTGGAAATGAATTCATTATCCAGGGAAAATTAAAGAAATGTGTCAGCTTGGGTGTGCTTTGTATCACATATTTTAGTCTATTCCATTTAATGTTTATGTTTTTATAATGACAAACTCTATAAGGGCATTATTGGGTTGTATCATACAGACAATCCTGAAGACCCTTATTTTCTGAACTTGGTATTGCCTATAAATCCTTACATATTATTTCTCAAATGTGTTTTTGTCACGAAGCGGTAACTACCTTAATTCTTCATCAAAATTATTCATTCAAGCATCATTTTAAGGCTTATGTTCCCTGCTATTGACAGAAAATAGACAAACAGCTTAAAATTCATGTTTTCATTACAAAAATTGATTGAAAACATTTTTATAGTATACTTCATAGGTTTCTAATGAAAGGCGTCATCTATTAACAATCTGTTTAACAGATTTAATGACAGCTGTTAATTAGATAGTTCATAATATATTCCTGATGAAAGGCGCCTTCTGTTAACAATCTGTTTAACTAACATGACAGCTGTTAGTTAGATGTTTTACATTCTATATGCAAGTACAAGTCTAATCTATCACGCAAATCAATCAAATTAAATCAATGTAAAGCTTTATAAACTGTAGTCAAATTAAACCAACGTAAATAAATAAACACAATTTACTTCATTAAATCAATGTACTAAATCAGGTAAGTAGGGCTACTCCTAACAAGCAAAATATTCACACGGGTCAGCTAGTATCCGGGTAAAGTATTGAATGGCAAAACCTGATTGATGTACCTCACATTGAAACCAACTACCAATAACAGAAGATCAACTGATAATACAATGCACTGTGTAGCGCCGGCGCAATTACACGCTCGAATGTGGCCCTGTCATAGGTTGGTGATTTAAGTGTGCAGAAACCTAAAAACTGAAAGTTGTGGTAAAATATATGTTAAATTTAGTGAAGGAGATGACTGAATGGAGTTGCCTTGTAGGGCCAGGAAGGTTAGTGGAGCTTAACCCTAGAACTGGCAATGCTATAGCGAAAATTGGGAAGCCAAATTTAGCTTTTTGCAAGCATATTTTTAAAAATTCGTCAAAAATAGTAAACGAACCCCAATCTAAAGGTGTTCTGTAGCTTTTTTGTAGAAGAAACTTCAAAGAATTCAAATATGCCACTAAAAATTAGTTTCTTTAGAAATTGTAAAAGTTATTAGCTTAGAAAGCAAAAAAATTTCAGAAACGGAAGGAAAACAATCAACTTTATGCCTACATGAAAAATAGTAAAAAAATTTTGTAATTTTGTTCAAAATACACAAAAGTTTTATAATTTTGTTCTAAATAGAAAATATTTCAATTTCACAATTGTTTAATTCAAAATAACACTTTGAACGTTTTTACTACATAACCTGCAAATCATGACTAATTTCAAAGTGACTAAGCCCTATACATTTTTTACTTCAAACAATGTTTTTTTTTATACCAAAAATTCGAGAATGAAATGCACAATCGAATAGCATTCTACCCAGTTTCAAATAACTTTACATTTTATAATGAAAAATCAAAAATAACAAATCGGGAATTTAACCTAAAACCTTATTTCTAGGCTATCTTATTTCTTCACTTACCATTTTATTAGAACACCGTTATAAGCCTAATTTCACTCAAACACAATCTACACTTATTTATTTATAACTAAAATACAATATAACACTATTTTATAAATTGTAATAACCATAAAATAACACAATACAAATGTCATAACTGACACATAACACAAACTCGACGATGGGATTTGACTCAATTTAGCAGTCAACTTTCATCATACTTTAGTACCAACCTATGAAATCTAAATGTATTGCATTGGACATAGATAAAAACTGTGAAGTTTTCTTTTTAAAACCATATATTGTACATTTTAGGGATATATCGAATAAGACTGTAAGAATCGATTCTAAACAGGCTTGCATATTGGCCAAATCTATGACCAATTACAAGCTTTCACAGATCAATTAAATCCTGTAGAACAGCTGTTTTCAAAGTAACATGTGATTTGAAGATACCGTTTTAAAGAGAATCGTCTGCTGAATTCATTGCTGTTATGATCTTCTTCATAAATGACTTCTGTGAGGAATTGCAGACTGTTGAAAATGAGACAAGGTCTTGACAGTATCATTCATTGACAGGAGTTCATTGACGCGTGAATCACAGCTGATTTGCATACTAAAATTTTGAAACAGTGATTACGTATGATACGTTTTACGAAAAAGTTTTAAATACAAAAATTAAAGTTTAATTGATTAGCTTTAAGTGTATTAAATAACGGAATAGGCAAATTTATGCAAATTCTCGCTATTATTCGAGCTGGTTGCGTTCTACACCCGAGAGAGCGTCACAAAGTGCAGTCTGCCATTTACAGTGTTAAACGGGTAGAGTGTGATAGTTCAAACATTTTTGAATTATTGGTCCTAGTAAATTATTGCAATAGAATTTTCTTCTTTCAGCTGTTATACATATACGTTTGATTGTGTTGCAGCATACAACATGGTGGCCTGCCGTATCACAGATGCCCGCAACGGGGGACAACCCCCTGGTGTCAGTCAAGTGCCTTTGAAGAAGTAAGTTACAAAACCTATCTGGTTTACTCGTTAAACTGTAGTAAAACCATAATTTAATTTTTTCAAATGTACCTATCAATGTATTATTATTATTATTACCTATCTAGGATGTGAAGGGAATTGTTCTTTTCCTAGAATTAACATCACTACCAAATATTGTTATAATTATATATTTCTATATTTTGTGTTTGTTTTTATTGTTTGCTTCCTTTCAATTCACGTAGAACAATACGACATAATATGATCAACTTCCTTAAATATTCTTAAAAGAAGTGATGGAATATTTTACATTATAAAATGTTTGTATTTGACAATATTTTAGGTTATACAAATGTTACGTTAGATTTTCTCTTCTTTGCGAATACCTACTGTTTTTCTTCTTTTTTTTACCAACTTTATAATTTTTTCCTTTTTTGAAGTAAAATATGGTTAATTTGTTTAGGTTTGGAATATGCTCACATGTAATTTGCCACAAGTTATTGTCTAACAACACGCGTTACAATCAAATACATCATCTGTAATATAAAATAGTGTACTTTTGATTTGACCAGCATACAATCAATAATGTACTTTTTTATCTTTGCACTTTTCTCTCTTGATCAACAATACAACATATCGTCACTTAACTAACAATACCGCCTAACTAACATTTCAATAACTTTACAGGAGGGAAAAAAACCGCTTTTAGACAGTTTTGTTTCTGTGCGATGGTGCTGCTATCTCTCGGATTTTTGCCGTAATCATTGTATCAGTCGATGCAAAATGTCCGCCAGAATACATTGGGGAAAAAAGTAAATTTTGTTTAAAATGTTAGTTTGGAGGTATTGTTACCTAAGCGATGATATGAATGTAAACGCCCCAATGTGAGATAAATAATTGACTCGTTCTAAGTTGTGTCATTTTATTGTCAAGTCACATTTAATTATCAAACGTATTTCAAGTCATCTTCAATGCCACTTATATTTCACAATTAGTCATTCTTTCTCACAGTCAAGTTTAGATTTACACAGTTAACAGTTTATTATAATAAATCTATTATTTTGAAAATATGTCCACTCCACAAAGGTCTGTTGTGAAAATTGCTTCTCCTTCTGTCCTGTTACTCTTTACATTTTCATTGTGATTTTTACTTCTTCGTTGACTTTCTTTTGTATGTTTTGGATTAATAAAAAAAAATACACATATAGCTTTAGATATATATTATGAATGAGCATATGCTTGTTATTTTCAAGCAGGTTAGTTAAGTTCAAGATATTTTGAAAGATTCTGTAATCTCTTCAACTGATTAGGCAAATGAATAAGGTTTTCATTTTGCATTAGCCTCTGACTGTCTCCATTTTCATAAATTGAGGGATATCTTATATTCAGATCTTGAAAGGGTTTATTGTAAATTCATTGTTGTGTAACATTTTATGTGAAGAATAAATTCATTAGCTGGCCTGAAGATGCTGCTAGTGGGAGTGAAACATGTAGCCACAAAACAATAAAAATTGAATCGTTTACAAGACTACATTTGACTAAAATTATTTACCGTAAAAAAATTCAGACAATAAAAATCCTAAAATTTATTAATGTTTCCTTTGATTCGGAAGTTTGTTAATAAATGTTATACCCACCAATGGGGATAGCTTTTTACAAACGTTCAAGCCCAGTACACACTGGGATTCTTTGTTCAGACTTTGTTGCTTCTCGTGGGTTGCGTTTTAGTATTTTTAGAATCCCATCCGAAATTCACGTCAGTGCGGACGTGAATCACAAACAGAGTTGACTTCTCTCGCGCAGTTTTAATCTTTTTTCTAGGTTTTTGACCGATAAAATGGGGACAACTAATTCTACGATACAAATAATCGAAGATTTATAAATGAGCGATGATTGTTCTTCAGATAAATACAAAGATAGTGGGAAAAAGCAGAAGCTTTGGCTGAGTTAGCCCGAAAATATGAAGTGATGACAACAAGTGATGGCACCCTAAAATTAATCTCCTTTTCGAAATGTGTGGTCCAACCATTTCCAGAAGATTTTTGAAATCATCTGGACTCATCCGAAAAACAATTCCGAATCCCATTCCGTCCTCTAATCTCAATGTGTCAAGGAGATCATGCCCGTGTGCTTATTCCGATCCTTGAATATTCCAAGAATCCACCAGTGTGGTGGCTTTTTGTTAGCCCTTTTTTTACTCCGTAGAGATAAAGACTGATGTAAATGCTTGGAATGAAAAAATAATCAACTTGTTTTGAAAATCCGTTGTAACAGAAATATCTAAACTTTAACAATACAGAGTGTCCCATAAGTAAAGCGCCAAATGTCGGGGAATGGTTCTATAAGTCAAAATAAGGAAAAAAGTTTATATAAATATAGGCCCAAAAACGCTTCGTTTCCAAATATCCGCCATTTTTTTTTTTTTTTACAAAATAATTCATATCTAGAGAACGGTTTGACTGATTGAGTTCAAACTTGGCATGAAGTTTAACCTAACAATTATCTATCTTAAGAAAAATAAGCGATCATATTCAATCATACGTTTCAAAATGGCGGCTGTTTGAAAATTTCAAACCTGAATTACTCAAAAACTGAACATTTTAACAAACAATGTCAAGACACCTTTTTTGTAGTCCTTTTGATTGCCTATCGGAATGTAACTCTCAAAACAATCGGATGAAGGATAACAGCTAAGTAAAAGAGAATAACTGCATATGTACATACTACAATATTGCTGTCTTTTACTGTGTTGGTAGAGGATGCCGGGTTGAACAAACCTATTATTACAAGTAACTATTATCCGTCATCCGATTGTTTTGACAGTTACACCATCCGATAGGAAATCAAAAGGGCTACAAAAAAAGGTGTCCGTACATTTTTTGTTAAAATGTATTGTTTTTGTGTAATTTAGGTTTCAAATTTTCAAACAGCCACCATTTTGAAACGCATGATTGGATTTAATCGCTTATTTTTCTTGAGATAGACCATTGTTAGGTTAAACTTCATGCCAAGTTTGAACTCAATCAGTCAAACATTTCTCTAGACATGAATTTTTTTGTAAAAAAAAAATGGCTGATATCTGGAAAACAAAGAGTTTTTAGGCTATGTTATATGAACTTTTTTTTCTTATTTTGACCCATGGAATCATTCCCCGAAGTTTGGCTGTTTATTTTTGGGACACCTTGTATATCAAAACAGCTGATAGTATAATAAATTAAATCTATCATCAGTCATACCGTATACCGTAATTCACCACAGCGGCCATAGAAAGATATTAAACTTGAATAACTAAAAATCAGTAAATATTTACAAAAGAGTATATCTTTATAATCCGTTTAGTTTCCAATCGAATGGAGTAAGTGTCAAAACTATCAAACAGTACAGTAGCGACCAATTTGGATGTCGTTTTACCGTTGCCTTTTGCTCGATTGTTTTCACAACTCTACCATTTGGTAAAAAATTCATAGTCTTGACGTTTTTTATAAAAATGTTTACGGTTTTTAAATTATTCTCATTTAAAACTTTTAAATGGCCGCCATTTTTAAACAAACTATTGAAACAAATTGATTAGTTCTTTAAACTAGGCCTTTACAGAGTGGCTATCGTAATAAATTTAAACTCAATCTGTTAAACCCTTTATCCCTGCATTAAAGTTATGTGTCCCTTCCTTGGATCAAAGAAAAATTAACTCTATCACAGTAATTTACAAGTAGAAACATAATTGGTGCAACATTATAACTAACAATCGTTTTAGTATTTTATTGATACCACAATTAACAAGTACAATATTGCTATGTCACTAATGTAAATGGTCATCACTAACGACTTGTTTATTTACTGTTGTTAAAGATTTTGTATTTTCCAATGGGTGAATATTTACTAGAAATCGATTTAAGCGAAGGTTAATCGAAGATCTCCATCTTTTTTACGGATAGTTATTTTACAGTTGAAATGTTTTAAGAAAAAAAAAAACCTGATAACAAAATTAATTTTAACACTCATTGAATTCAAACTTTTGAAAATACAGTTAACTTCCTCCAGTCAGCCATCTTGCTTTGCTGATGTTTTTCTTCATGAGAGAAAGTAATGGTTGTAGTTAATGCATAAAGTGCATTCTGTTTGAAATTATTTCACTTATTTTTAAAGGATTAATAGTTGGATATAATAAGGTAGCAGCATACCGCGTCAGGTTAGGTATGTTTTTATGTTGGTTTTAATTTAACAAAAAATACAGTTAACTCTTCCTTAACATCCATTAGTAAGTTTGGAAAGAGAAAATAATCTGAGGGGACTAAATCTGGCGATTAGGGTGCGTGAGGAAACAGTTTGAACTCATTGATTTTGGCCATCGTAATAATGGAAGTGTGATCTGGTACATTTTCTTGATAAAGCATTTTTTCCAATTATGGCTGATTTTTTCTTGATTTCATCACTCAAACACTGCAATATGTTTATAGTACTCATTTAATTGTTTTTACTTCGGCTCGCATTAAAATGCCGAAGTATTGAAATCTTGCACAAATTCTAAAAAAATTTTACCCCACTTTTTATGACTTTTCTCAACATTTTCAAGGTCTCTGAATACGATAAAGCAATACAATAAACGTCACATTTTTGAGTATTTAAAAAAATACGAGCCGAAGTCTCGAAAAAGTGTTCCATCTTTTCATCTTATTCCCTTTTGCAAATAATCAACGATAATTATACCACACACATCCCAAGAAACGGACGCCATGACCTTGCCAGCAAGTGGAACTGTCTTCGCTTTCTTTGGATCCGATTTTCCCCTTTCAGTCCGTCATTTTGACTCCTCCTTCGTCTCAGGTGTGAAGCGATGAGTCATGTTTTATCCATAATTATGAATCGACGCAAAAACTCGACTTCATTCCTATGAAAAATCTTCGCAACGTTTTTTCGTTCCATTTCTTTATTTTGAGCTTTCTCATTTCGATATGCGATGTACAACACTTTTTGAAATCCCTACCATGTCAGCTAGCTCTCGGACTTTCAATCGACGGCCATCCAATACCATTTTGTGGATTTTCTTCATCATTTCTGGTGTGGTCGACCACTGCAATAATCGTCTTAGCAGCTGTCCCACCCAGTATTTTATTTTTGTAAACGAAGGAGGAGACTCCCCCAGAGTAAAACTAGCTCGGTTTAGATATTGGTTAAGCTAAGACCTTTTAATTGAAACTATTGTAACTCCAATTTTTTTCTATTTTTACAAATTCACTAAGCACTATTGACGGCTTTCAAACAAATACATTTTAAACAATGTATCTTCTTCAAACTTTGAACTGAAGCTTTATAAGTTAGAAACATTTGCCCTAAGTAGTTGTTTTTAAAAAACAACTGCCATTTAGTTAAATTGAGCTTCTAGTATACAACCATCATTGTCGTCTGCTGTTGCTAATGCAATTCTAAACTTTCTTGAAGATACACAACAAACGTGGCTTATGATGGCGTTGCCAAATAATGATGACTGCCTGGTAAGAAATGTTGATTGAGTAAAACAAAATATCTTGTTTTTACGTGTGTTAAAATGTTTACTGTCATTTAATTACTTTAAATGTGGTATAAAAACAAGTCTTAAAATCAACCCGAACAGCTGTAGTAACTAAATTGAATGTTAACCTTAACAGTATATTTAGCTATATTTGGTGATGGTTGCAGTACTATAGATCTGACAGGGTTTTGTTTTGCCTTCTTGTAGGATTGTTGAATCGCGAACGTATCGAGATTTCAGTCTAGAGCTGACTTAAAACACAGTAAGCACAGAAATATCTGCTTCTCTTGTGTTAAGCATCGCTGTCTCTCTCTATCTGTCTATCTGTCTCTGTCTAACTTCACTTCAGCACTAACTTCATTTCTTTGACACAGTGCACAAATGCCTATAACATTTTAATGCTTTTATTTTCAAATACTGCTTGGAAGGGTTTATTAGTTATTCTGTGCTTAAATGTTTACTTTTAAGAATTCATGATTTCTTCATTTTTTACTCAAATTTTGTTTTGTGTTGTGCTAGTTTAGGAAATTTAACAAATATTCTTATACATCACAGTGGAGGCTCGTGCTATACTTTCACCACCAAGCAAATTTCTTTAATAACAATATTTTAACAACAACAAATAATTAGTACTTGGTTTCATAAATCCAATAATATAGAGTGAAAAGTTGTTACAATATGACCGGGAGTTACAAAGTATAGCTCTATAAGCGTAGTTTACATCAGCTGGTTTAACTCCAAGAATGAGCTTCCTGGGCTGGGCGCGGGGGTACAAGGGAGGAATTTCCAGTATAACATTGCTTTCCGCTGCAGTCTTTATGCAGCGACTCGCGACTTTACCCATAGATATTGGCACCATATGACTTAACAATATCATATATACATGATAAAATATGCATATACATATCAGAGCAACCTGAATGAGTTAGTGAATTATTTAATCAAAATTTGCTGGATAGCCTTTTTATACATTAATATTCTTAACAAAAGCTTACTGAAAAGTAGAATTCTTTATCAGTATAATTTTTGCACTGTGTCTGTTCTTGCGGTAGCCGAGGTCGTACTAGGGCAACTTATTTCGCTGGTAGGGTAAAGCGTAACCAATTAAAAGAGTTGTGTTGCAATTAAAACAACTAAAATGGTTTGGCTAACAACAACCTAGACTGATAAAGACTTTCGTTTGAACCCTGTTAATCCCGGTACCTCATTTTCACTTCTTGTCTTTAGCAGTCTTACACTACACTACTTTTGTTTTGGCAAGAGTTAAAACTTAATGGGAACAATCTACTGAATGTAAATAATGGTTTCATCTAACAACCTACTACAGTTTCACCCTGTGGTTAAAGAAACATTGGGTGCATTCGGTCGCACTCAACGGTAGCTACCGGTGGGTATCAGTTCGGCCGAATGCCACTAACCGAACTTCGGTAGATGACGTCACTTCTCCTATCGGGTGCCATTTTTTCCGCCGCAATAAATTAGCGATACATCATCTACCACAAGGGTAGAAATCATGGCGGCAAAAACCATAACTTAGGGGCATATTACACTGTCAAAGTTATTCGTCAAATATTTGGTGAAACTTTTATCAAAGATCTTTGATGAAATCTTTGACAAATTTCTTTGATCAACTTGGATATTAATTGGATGTATTTTGGGGTTATGTTTCAGTATATTCTAATACTTTGAATATTTATTTGCTATTATTACAAATTACAGTTGAAAGATCGTAATTCGTATAATAAAGGGTTTTAAGATTTCAAGAACTAATCTTAAAAAACTTGTAAATATACTTTTACAATAAAGTAAACATAATGCAAGTCTCTTTAATGTTTTACAAAAAAACATAAACTTAGGCTATACTGCCAACCCCAATATTACAGACTGCAAAACATTATTTATAATTTGTTCTAAAGGTTTTTGCCTTACATCGCGGTTTTTGTAGGCATTCGTGTGAATGTTCCACTAACAATATTCTTTTTCATAATGAAAAATTAAAGTTTTCATTAACTTCAACACTACATGTCAATTTCGCCATGGTATTGTAAATATAAAAGGAAAGGAACAGAAATAATTTATATGAAAACAGAAAAAACTTATATTATTTTGAGGTTAGGAGATTATCTAAAAATCCGTACTATAATATTTTAGTACTCTATTCTCATTCTTTTTTGAAAATCTTTGTCAAAGTTTACACGACATGTCAAAGAATCGTCAAATTTCTTTCGCGTAAAATCATTGATCAAAGAAATTTGATAGTATAATGTTTACCTTACGAATTTAACAGTTCAGTTACCGCTACATTCTACCAATGCATTCGGCCGCACAGTTGTTGGTAGAATCCACCACTCTGACGTCATCAACCTACCGAATGGATCTAACCAGTGCAGCCGAATGCAATCATTGACATTTCTTAAAGAACGGTCCATTTTTCCTAACCTCTATAAAGTCGCTGTGCAAAGTAGATTTATATTCCACTCCGGACGATTCAGGAGGAGAAAACTAGGTCAGATTTGGAACTTCACTTGATTCTGAAACCACGGCAGATTGTAGAAACTCTTTCAGGAAGATTTGAGTTTGAACTTAAAACCGGTTTAGATCCAGGAAATTCACTGCGGTTTAATAATTATATACCTTTTTCACTACTACAAATTTTTTGTGCAATACAAATTTAGTTAATGTCTAGAGAACGCACAGCTGGAAAGTGTTTTAAATGGCTGTAGTTAATGTTCAGGCAATAGTGATGCGGTCTCAACCTTCAAAGACGAAGAACATGATTGATAACTTGATTTTTTCTGGCAAATAGACTTACAGATTGAGAGTTCATTTACAAGAATTATTTTTTTTTATAACTTTATTTTCTTTGTTGGTGTTTATGTTACCAACATTTCTTTCACACATATTTTGATGTCACTCGGTAATCAGTGATCCACAGTGGATCAATGTTATTGTTATGCAATATTATTTAGGAGATCAAATACTTTTGAATTAGAAACAAAAAAATTATCGGTGCAAAGAATGACGCCATAAATTTAACTTGTTGGTATCTGTGATCAGATTTGCCAGCATATATTAGCGATCATAGTTGGGCCAATGGGATGATAGGTGGTAGATGATCCGTTTTAGTGTCCCGCATTATTAACCTTACAAAAATTTCATTAGTTGTTCACAAGTCTCCATCGGTTCCTTGACTGTAGCCATAAAGTTCTTTGTTGTTTTCATGTTTGTTTTGTTTTTGTGATTTTTATGAACTTATTTTTACTGTTTTGAATATGAGTACAGAACCTGAAGGGAAGGCACTTCTTGATTAAATTTACCATCTGTATGGAATTTAAAGAGGGCTGAACATGAAAATATACTAAAAAAATTGTGTATAAGAGCTCATCAACAAATATAAAGTGCAATATTGTAGAGCTTTAAATTAAGATGAAAATATTTTTAAAAGTTTTATCTCAATAAAATAAGTTTTTACTTAAATCGTTATAGGCTTTTAAAATTTTATCGTTTTTAAATGTGTAGTTAAGAAACTGTGAAAAAGGTGTTCTAGTACGACTTCGAAAATCGTGCATTATGTACACAAACCTTTATGTTAAATCTTACTGCTTTTAAGGTTATGTTTGTATAAAATATCTTGTAATATTTAAATAGTTTCTTTCTTAAATTGTCTATGGGTACTATTTTCTTGGCTTATTACTTAACTGACTGCTTTCTTATGACTAGTATATTTTCTGTTCTTTCAGAATATATTTTCATAAATTAAAATGTATTTTATTTATTTTTTGATTGTTTTAAAAGTTAAGAGAGTGGTGCATTGATTTTAAAATAGCCTAGACGTTCCTTTTTTACTAAATTTTTTGTTACAAATTACAGGTTGTAGCCTAACAGAATTTATTATTTACCTACATGATAAAACATCTGCGGCGAAATTATTTCCGTACCTAACTTAATCTGCACTAGCTTGCAAATTACTTGCCATTTCCTTTTAAACATTTAGAGGCACAAACCGTTTGTTAGACTAAGATTGTTTATGTCATATTTATCCTGTAAGATGAAGAAAATTTTAGGTTAGGTTAGGCTATATTAGACCAGTTGTCGAGCATGGCAATGTATCCTAAATATTTTTTTACGAAATTAAGACATGAGAAATTAACTATTGTTAAATTTTTGAATCAATATTCTTTCCTATTTTTTTCTAATAATACAATATTATTTGGATTTTCCTAATGTAATTCTACATTGAAATTCTAGCATATATGCCTCTCTGGCCAAATCATTAGTAGCAGAGTTTATACGTCCAGATACTGATAAATATATTCAGTAAACACTGAATCAAAATCTGTAAGAGGTTGTTTATTTAGTCATCACATGCATTTTTTAACTCCTGCTTTTTTTATTTATAAACAATCTTATCAGTTTATTCGATAATATAATTGCGTAACACCAAAATACGAAAATGCCTGAAATGAACAGCATGAACCAAATATTTGTGCAACCTACTGAAAGTACAAGTGGTCTCACTTTTGAATATAAATAGATTTAACTATCTGTTAACATGTATCCTAATAAAAATTAACCCAATAATTAGTATAACATAAATTAAGATATATGTAAAAGTAATTACCTTTCTTTTATAATTTCCGCTCACAGTCCTTTTCTTAATTAATTCACTTGGTGACGATCGTTTCGCCTTTCAAATCAGGCATTTTCGAACCATAAACTTTTAGACATTTATTTAAATAATTCTAATAATAATAATAATTTATTTAAATAAATGTCTAAAAGTTTATGGTTCGAAAATGCCTGATTTGAAAGGCGAAACGATTGTCACCAAGTGAATTAATTAAGAAAAGGACTGTGAGCGGAAATTATAAAAGAAAGGTAATTACTTTTACATATATAAAAGGCAAAAACAAAAACATTATAAATTAAGAGTAAATACAACAGTCACAAGTGAAAGATTACACGTAGATGAAATCCCAGAAACCATTGAGCTCGTCTTAAGCTCGCTAAAAAATGTCGAAATTTTCAACACAAATTGCTCTGGTGATAGATTTCCATGCATACACTTCTCTTCCATATCAGAAGTAGGTTTTATAATCTAGAAGTAGCAAAACCACTGACCAAAATAGCAACCTTTATCGTCAGGGTGAAAATATTCCACAGGTTATTTTTAGCCCTTATTTAAGGTATTATAACGTTTGCGGTTGTGTGACTAAATTACTATTATATATTATGTATGTCTTATTTATATTCTTTAGCCTAATTTAACTGTTTAACCTAACCTTACATGCTCGACAGCTAAACTACCTTGTAGTGCTAGTTGTATTAGTTTAAGTTTACTAACTGTTACTATCCTTGTCACCCTGCTGGCCGCAATATAGGAGGACTAAAGGTGAAGAATATGGCAGCCATTGTTGATCACAACATTTACCCGGTACACATTACACTCTGCATGCGTTCCTAACCCTCATACCTTCAGAACATTTCTCAAAAACATGTGTTCTCGTGTTAAAATTACTACAGTTTTTATTTTAAAATAAAAGGTTAGGCGTTGAACATAAAAAAGTAAACAACGTTGACACGGTACGCAAACGAAGGACTGAACTGAACATTTCTTCGGGTTTAAAAACTATAATAATGCAAACTCAATTTATTGAAAAAACAAACACAATTTTTAGTAAATCCTACAAAATTTATAGTCTTGCCGACCATGGTTTCGCCAGCGATGGCATTGACAAGTAACGTCAGTCCGTGTTAAGCTGGCTTGATAACACAACATCCCTTCCTGGCGGTTAACACATGCATACCTGCATTATACACCATAACATCTGCTATCTAGTCACGGTTCATGAGTCAAAGTTTTTTAAATCGTATGTGGGTGTAAATGTTGTCGTGTTGCGTGTGAGTAGGTTTTTAATATATTAAAGGGAAATCTTAATAATAATTTGTTACCGGCTGAATAACCGAAACGGCTGTCGTTTGAACAACTAAAATAAAGGAATATTGAAGGTTAATCTCATATTTATTATTCAGTAAAAAATGTTTCTTATTGTATTTTAACTTGTTTGATTCACTTCTTTGTTGCCATAGTTTTGAGATACTCATTATTTTCAAGATTTAATCTTTAAAATAGTAATTTGAAGATGTGATATAAGACCTCTTAACTCACAGTATAGGCACCAAACGTTTTTAATTTTGATTTATTTATAGCAACGAGAAAAAAATTTTAACTTGTGCCGCATAGTTGATGTGGTTTTTGAGAAATGTCCAAACAAAGCATGTTTCCTATTGGTGTAATAATTATGCACTGCATGTTATCTGTACATCTAAAATTACTAAGAACCAAGTTTATTTTCAAAAACTGTACGCTTAACTCATTTTCCTTTGTTTCTGTAGTTCACCAGTAAATACCTTTTTTCATCTATGTGTAACGTTTCATTCACTCCGACCAAAGTAACGTTAGTGCCTAACTATGTTGCCACAGTCGGAGAAGTGTATTTTTGTGTTCACGCAAGTCGTGTAACTTTCGGCCTCGTTTTGTTTATCGAAAGTGTAAAATTATCTCTAGGTTTTGAAGAAAACTTAGAACGGCACTATTTTGCAAACTTAAATTTAGTCTTTCAACGCAACCATGGTGTTTTGGGATAGAACTCGACATTTTCAGAACTTTTAGTAAATCCAACTGTTAGGAGCTTTCAAATAATACAAAACCACTCACTTTAGCTCCTGAATAGATAGGGTTTTGATGGCAAAGATTGTCAATGCCTCCAGTCAACGGTGACCCAAAAGAGGCACCCTACAATTAATACACCCAGGTGCGCTCTTTTGGTCGTAAACATCTTAGAAAAAAGTCTTAACAATTTCCACCCTACGGTTTTTTTGCTTTAGCGGTAAAAAGGTGGACTTTCTTAACATATGTTAAATAGAAAAGTGAAGCTTTAGAAAATACCCTTTTTAAAACCCAAAATATGACCTTGTAAGTGTTGTAGATTCCGTTTTTGCAGAAAATAAGAGGAAAACCTAAAAAATAAGTCGTGCTTTAAAACTTGAAATTTGGCACAAAAGTCTCTTTTTAGCATAAGAATAAAGTACAAAAATTGCATGCCCTTCTGTGGGGGTTAGTAGTGTTTTTTTCTTTCCCTTTTAACCCCCCCCATAACTACCCCTCAAGGTCACGAAAAAGGTGCTAAAGTCTCAAAATACAGGAGATGCCTACAACTACAATTTCTGAAAATTTCATCAAAATTGCATGTACCGTTTTTATATTTCAAATTTCTATTTAAAAACGACTATTTTTCTTCTAAACCGCCCGTAATATCCGCTTGGAAGGGCATTACATTTTCTTTGCTTCATTGTTACGCTAAAAAGAGCCTTTGTGGCAATTTTAAAGTTTTTAGCTTGACTTTTAACTTTTTCATTTTTATATTTTTTCTGTAACACAGAATCTATAGCACTTACGAGGTCATATGGTATCTTCAAAAAAGCTACAACTTTCCCATTTATTGTATGTTTAAAAACATGCATTCAATCTCCCCTAGATGTTGGAAATTGGTAAAATTCACAATATTTATAATCAAAAGAACTTCAGACAAAAGATCTCATTTGGAAGTATTAATTATGACAACAAACGCCTTATTTTTGATCATACACCCATACTAATAACTGTATTAGTGTTTGTACCAGATTCTGCCCAGTCTGCGATGAAGCTAAGGAGGATCTTGAATCCACACTGCGGAATCCTTCAGGGCCTATAAACTCTCTTCCAAATTCCATATAGGTCCTCCTGCATCCAAGTTCTTCACACAAAAGGTGTTCTGCCGAATCATTACCACAAGGAATACTCTGCAGCCAACTTTTCTTGATGTGGGAAGTTAACCACCAACTGACCTACCATCCGCTCATAGATAGGTGTCTATTGGCTTTGGGCTTGAAACACCAGATCAATCTCTTTGCCTCCCTAAGCCCAGGAACGAAATCCCAATGTTGGGACCATCTTGCTCCGTTCAGGCTCCTAAGATGGTTCATTGGCCTTCCACAGAATGGTTCTAGACCAATGAGGGATCTCAATCTTGCCTTCTTCCCTTTTATTTCATGATATTTTTCAGTTTAACAACAAATTGAAAATGTCGCGACAATTGGCTTGTACAAGTGTCGAGCACATGACATTCACTTCACACTCAGTTTATTTATGACAAAAGTAGTGATTAACGACTGATTTTTAGTTTTAACTACAACAAATGCTGTGACATTCATCGCCACGATCTTTATGACATGGAAACTAACCTTACAAAACCTTACACTGTGGTTTTTTTTTAGGACGAACCCTTAACAAAATCTTAAAATTTCGAGTTCTATCCTATAAACCATATAATAGGCCATAATCTTTAAACAAATTGTGAAGGTTTCCAAAACTTTAAAACATATCTTCAAACTCCATTTAGAATTTTCTAATTCTGTTTGTTTTTAGAAAGTCCAATAACGGAAGAGTTTACAAAAACTCGTAAATTTTATCAGGAAAATATTTATTCTTCTTATTACGAATAAAGTGAACAAGGTAAAACAAATTTTATGTTTGTGTTTGTTGCAAGTTTTATACAAAAACCATGGTTTTCTGTCTACTTGTATATATATATGAATGTTTTTGTGTTATTTTTGTTTTGTAAATACAGAGAAACGTAAAACATGGAAACTGCTTGTTTTGCATAACCGAGAGGAAGTTGGAGAAACAAAACAAAATGCGGATCTATAAACAAAAAAGTGATGTGTCTTTGACATTTTTGTCTTCTTGGATCCGCGCCATATTTAATCAAACTTAATTTTTCTTAATAGGAAGTTGGACATGTCAAAAATGATTTTCATGTAAAACTTAAGAAGAAATACACTGGTGAAAGCCGTTTTTTCCCGATAAATGCCTTTTATTAGTGTTATAAGCATTCAAATGTGCAATGAATGAGAAACATGGAAAAATGTGCCATCAAAACTTTTATATTGTTTTCTTTTATCAGAATATGTTTAGTATAAATCTTTTGAATATGCTGGTAATAACTAGCAACACAAATTAAATTTTTATGTCAACTGATAATATTCACTTTAAATATTGCTAAATTTAAATAAACGTTGTAGATCGTAAATTACTAATACATTTTAAATCCATACCATTTCCACAATAAATATTCAAAGTACTTTCTATTATTTAAAAAAACTTTCCTGTCATTCATGCAAACATTCTGGGCATACTGCAAATTCTTCAGGATCCAGGCCACTGCTACCTATATTCAAATTCTTCGGATCTAATCAATCGTCATTTCCGTGAAAATATCAGAGTATACAATAATTTGTTTGCATTTGGTGAGCGAACCGAGCGGGGACGATGCGCTCTAGTATTTTTATAACATTTTTTATATAATGGTACAAAAGCAGATTGGTCAATTATACGTCTTTTCCAATTTGTCAATGTTTTCTGTTTTTGTTTTGAATACATTATGTATTTTAGTAGTTTAGGACATTTTTTACATTTTAATATTTGTTATGTTGTTAATAATTATCAGTTATTGTTTATGGTTATCCTAATTATTACTAGCACTGTTTATAGTTTGTAATTGGTTGTATTGGGAAGGATAAACACAATAAAAAAGGTTTATCCCATTTTACGTGATTGAAACTTTGAATGATTTAACTAAAAAAACAAAGGCATTTATCAAAAAAACGTGCTACTCCTTTGTTTTCATGTTAATTTTAACATAAAAATCAGTGTTACAAGACTACCTTACTATTTAAAAATATAAAAATGGAATTAAATAGAGGAATAAAATTCAAATCTACGAAAGGTTAAATGTTTTAGCTTTATAGATCTGCATTTGTCTGCCTGAAAGTATTTTCAGTTATGCAATATAAAGCCGTTACGGTACTTAAAAATCGCCCTATTTGTTTTCCTGTTCTTTTTTTGAAAACAAACTTCAAGCGACAGTTCCTCGAATCAAAACTAAAACCAGATTATGTTAAATATGTCCTGAAATCCTTGGTTTGTCGTTTAGCCGCCATTTTGTGTTTCCATATTAATATTGGGCTTCATACATGCAAACGTCTGGGTCTGTAGAAAACTCCTGTACTGGGGATAACTTACCGCTCATTTATTATTCTCCTCCAGAATGCATAATTTATTCCATTCAAATGGACATAAACAAATTTTATTAAGTTTTTATAGACTTTAATTTTCTCAGAATCAATTCTTTAAAAATTGTGTAGTAAATTTTTCTAGGTTTACTGTTGGAAGTTATTGTAGTTCAAATATATAAAAATATGTTTTTTTTTACCCTAATCTTTTAACTCAGGTTTCCTACTAACTACTGCAGATTCAGTTTTCAAATTAAAACCCATATAAAAGCACTAATTTTACCCAGTGGAACAGAAATCACTTTAACTAACTCCATCATCCGTAACTCTCAAACAAAAAATTTTGGTGAGAGGAATAAAGCAATGAACTATGGCAGATTCCTGAAATACCAAATCTTTTTTTAGTTTTGATTTGAGGAATAAGCTGCTGAAGTTTAGGAACAACATGAAGGTGGATTTTTCTATTGCTTAGATGTATACTTCTATTTACAATTTATGTTTGTATAATGTTATTTATATCTACTTTAATGCTCACACGTTTTACTTTAAATTATCCCTAACTTTATAAATTAATAACAGAAATATTTAAAGTGGTAAATAGGCCTAGTAACCACAGTGACCTATATTTTTAATTTTACATTTTTAATAATTTTTTATGGAATAAATAAATTTTGTAACATTTACTTAGGTTGGTTTACTTTAATGTAATTTAAAGTGAAAAGTTTAAAACCCTAGTAAGGTTCTAATATTGAACTATCCTTAATTGAATTCTATTGTTTTCCCAAATAAACTGCCCAGTCGGATTACTTACTATTAGGGTAACACAAAGTGTAATTGTTTTGTTCGTCCAATTCTGTCTAATAATGGTGATCTTTGGCTTTTTGTGTTTTCTTTCCGTAGACATGGACAAAGCGGAATACCAAGTATGAACAGGTTTCTTCGAGGTGTGATAAAGAGATTTACCCGTCCTTCATCTCCCGAAGGTTCCAGTTGGGAGGCGGATTTCTATTTGGGCGGGACCAAAAGGCTCGGACGTATCTCACGTGCACCGGATGGAAGATTTGTCATTGTCGATTCGGCCGCAAACAGTATCAGTTCGAGCAGCGATGACGGCGGCTTTCTGTCACGTCCTTGCTTTCGAAACCGTGCGTCCTGGAGACGCCCGTTAGTAGGCTACCCTAGTGATTTAAGTTTACGATCCAGTGCATCAGGAGATAGCTTAGCTTGGACACCGCGAAGGACCCCTTTACAGATCATACCTGCGATATATACACCAAGAGTTACTCCGTTTCAAGCGAGCAGTCCGGCTTCATCGATACTTTGGTCGCCCGTGTCGACGATCTGGTCTCCTGCGTATTTCTCCGATTTAAGTTCAGTTCGTCAACCCAGTTCGGCTGAAAGAACGTTACGAAGTGTCCACGAAAGGTACAGTCAAGAGTTACCGAGTTTACGTGCAATACACGAAGAAAACCAACGAGCGTTAGGAAGTCAATCTCCCCGTGGGAGACCCGGTCGAGCGAGATTGCCTCCGAGACACGCTCGACATGCTAGATCCGCGCCCGAATTAGCGGATCTCACTCAGGAAACATCGCCGGAGAGTCGATCGAGCAGTAGTGGTTTCGGTTCCAAGAACACTTCACAAAGGACGGGTTCTACGGGTACAGGAGAATGGCGTATATTACCTCCTTACCGACCTCCACCGCCCCCTCCACCACCTCCTCCTATCATCGGACATTGGTTAGAATATACTTCGGAATTCCCGTCGCCAACACATTCGGAATTAAGTCACAACAAACCGTTAAGTGTGGACGATCATTACGAATTCGATCCTGTTTTTCCTATTTCACCGACACCGACTGATATGTGCCGAACATTAACCCCCGCTCAACACATCCGCACGCAGAAATACGACAACATTGAAGCTCGAGTTCAGGCTATGAAAGAAGAATTCCATGCTTTCAGACAACGGCAAGCTAGGCGAAGGCAGAGTGAGGAGTTGGAAAGTGCGTGTTGAAAATAAAGCTGCCATTTGTGTTCGTTAAGTCAAATATTGTTAATACATTTCCCCTTGTGTTAGTACGGCACAAACTTATTTCTATGGGAGTAATAAATTACAAATTCAATTTTATTGTTTTATCAAAATCGATTAATCTGATCAAAATAAATATCAGCACAAATTAAAATCTAACAAAAAGCTCAAAAATCAATTAATATTCTTTATTTTCAGATTTTGTAAATTTATAAATAAAAAAATTATCTCTATAGAGCATTTCCTGAACATTTTCTGTTCCACAGTTTAAAATCAAAGTGCAATACATCAAAATTGATCTCGTAGGTTTCTATAAATCGTGTATTACTATTTTATAAAATTCCTACACTGATTTCTACCGTGCGGTAAAATTTCCCAACAATACAACGAAACAAAATATAAAAATGTTTACGTATTTTTCTAAAATTTTACTCATATTCTATTGAATATACGTCGAGTGTAACATTTGTGACAGGAATTCCGGAGTACCAACACGACAAAACTAAAAGTGTAAATTATGATAAATGTTGTATGTAAACTATGACACGCCCATTCTAAATATTGTGGCTTATATTGACTGCTCAACGAGATAACTGTGTGTATTGTTAGACTTAACTAGATTGCGATACTTAGTTTAACCATGTTTTGGTTTTTAGAAGGTAGTTGTAGTTTATTTCCGTATTACAACACCTTCGGTTTTACGGCGGTGAAATTTTGCTCGTTGCTTCGTTTTTAGGATAAGTAAGTACTAAGAAAGTTAGGACCAAAAACACAAGATGGCCACCATTAAAATATTCAAAACCGTAAGGCGCTTAAATGAAAAACTTTCTTCTAGTATGTGTTCAAAAAACGAGCCCCCCTTAATCCCTACAATTTTAATTATTTTATCAATAACAATATGACTTTATATTCTGAAATTTATAAAATATTGGGCTAGTTTGATAATTTTTTTTGAAAAGTATCATTTTGTCACCCCGAAAGGAAATATTACCGCACGAGCACAGCGAAGGTAATAATTTTCTTGAGGGCCACTAAGATACTTCCCTCCAACTGCAGTTGTAGTAAATAATTTGCGTTTTACTATTGAACAAACTTTATTAAAACATGGACATTCATATTTACAAAAACAATTGAGGTTATGCCAAGAATACACAGACAAGGAAGTTCTTTGTTGTTTCAGCAGTTGTTTTACTAACATATGATTTAGCAGATGGATGATAATTGGTTCTTTCTACCCTATCGATGAGGCAGGAAAGACCTCTTAATGTAGTAGCTGGGGGGGAAGTATTTTTAGCTGCAGCCCATAATTTTAGTACTTTTTGTTCTTTCACGATGGAGTTACAAATCGTACGTAACTCGTATAAGTCGAATAAATCCAATTTTTAAATTAAAGTACAAAAAGTTCTTTAATTAACGATTTGTGTGAACCTGTAGCAGTTCTTGAGGTACAATCATTGTAATTTTGAGTTCATCGAACAAAAAATAAGATTTTCTCCGGAATACCGTGTGTTGTAAAAGGAAATAAACGATTTTTTAGCCATATTTGAGAACAAAAACGGTCCAACAGTTTGGATCGTATGTCCGCCCGCGAGTGAACCAAGATGGAACCTAACGTCAGTGCTCCGAACTGTTCTTTGTTAACAAATGCATATAATTCTAATTAAAGGACGTTGTTTTAACGCAAAAAAAAGACATTATAAGTAAACTATTGCATATTATGTATTATTAATATATTATAAAAGAAATACCTTAAAAATTAAGTTAAACAAATCAAATTTATATAAATATGCATCTATTCAAGAATGAAAAAAAACACTTTGTTCTTTGGCTCTGTATTTAGTGAACGCGTCGAGTGTTGTCAATTTTAATTTGAAAAACAGTTTAAAATTAATTCCGTTGGAATAGTAACTGTTTAGAATATTTTTTATAACAAAAGGTCGACTGTAAAGAGATTGTGGGAATAAAGTTAAACTTGGTTGTAGCGTCAACAAAGGGACTGAACAAATGTTGGCGTTACAACCGAGTGAAATTATAAAAGATTTATCAAAAGGAAACTGTAATTTTTTAACTTGAGATAAAGGAGAAAATCTACACAGTATTCACATTTTTAACAAGATTTTTTAAGAGGTTTTTTTTAAACTACAATTTTCTTTTACAGTACTGCTGAGTTCACCTCGAATCGCAAAATACATTAGGTACATTAGTGGGTAAAGTCTGAATGAATAGGCAGACCCTTTCTTTTTGTACTTCAACTTGCCAATATTAAGGTCTTAGTAAAAAATCTAAAATACATATTACCAAAATTAACAAACAGTCACAGTGCTATCGAAAAATACTGCAACAATAAGAATCACTTACAGAGGCTATACAGTATGTTGACTTGTGATACGAAGCTCCAAGAACTAGAACTGTTGGGGAGGGGCAACTGTCTCGCCCATTGAAAAAATAGTAGACGTATAAAAATTACACTGTATGCAGGTCATATAAAACATATATGTCATTATAATGACCGTGTTAATAATTAAATTGAAAATTTAAAGCACTGCTCCTAAATACATAAATGTTTGTGTAAAACCTCTTAACCTCGGAACTTTATCTTGCATTGTGTGAAAAATTTGTAGATTTTATTTGTTTTTTTCTGTAATTTCTGTTAAAAATGTGCGATTTTTAGAAAGATTGATAACTTGAATTAAAACAGGCTTTCCACTCTCTGTTCCTCATTGCTCTTATAATGTGGATGTTAACAAAAACTAAAACAAAAAAATTCCCTTAATTTCCTAATTAAATTCAAAGTAAACTTTAATGCTTTTTAATGAATAAATAAATATGCATTTTAACGTGGCAAAATTTCTTCAGATTGTGTTTCGGAATGGTTCGTCCTTGTGGACAGTTTACAATTGACGAAATATCGTCAGCTAAACATATCAGGGTTAACCTACACCAAGGGTATAATTAATGGCAATAGCCTAAACAGCTGTTACGACGTTGGCAACAACCTCGACACGTTCATTTCCGACAGACATTATTTCAACACTCAGACGAAAGTCTGTCTTTCCCAAGTATTAATCTATTTAAGCTCTCTCCTATCTTTTAGGGATTGACCGGAGCGTAGCTCAAAACTGTAGTTTTACATCGGAAATTTTACTTAAACAAACTGTGTGCGTGTGTGTAAGTGTATTTTACATTTGTGAACTGCACAATTCAATTTTTTTAAATATCAAACAAAACGAAAATAACAAAAAAAAGTACTTTAAAAATCATTTGTTTTTCATAAGAGAAACAGAGGACTACAGAAATGGGTTAATTAAAGTAAGGAGAGGAAAAAAGAAAAAGGTGAAAAAAAAGAAGAATTCTAACGCTTTCGACCTCTGCGACTTTTATTATTTATTTTTCCTAAGTAAAAAAAGATATTATAATGCAACGTGATAATGTTATACTTTATTTTAAAATATTTATATTGTTAGAAAATATTATAATTTATTTTTTAAAACATAAGTTGGGTTGTGTTAGTGAACAACATTGTGGTGTTTTAAAAAAAAATTGTAAGGTTGAATTTATGGAAACATTAAATAATTAATACAATATTGGATAAATTTAAAAAGATGATTAGTGTTATAAGTTGGAACTTATGGTATTTGAAAAGCATATACCAAATTGTTTTGCCTTTTTAATCAAGGAGCTAGGCTAAGAACTATTATAAACTATGGTCATATTATTGCAATTAAGTCATGACTCAACTGCTAAAAATTTTCTAATCGCGCTGAAATTTTGCAGGTTTAAAACTGGACCTAATGAATCCGTTTTGTTAGATTCACTTTCTGAATTACAATCACAATCATCGAATATAAAAGCCCTAAACAATGTTTAAATACGTTTCAACGTGTTTTACAATATTTCAAAGTGAACCTAAAGTAAATCAAAATATATAACAAATCTCTATGTTAATTTTTTATTTTTTAACACATTATTTTGTTTTTGAAAGATAGCATAAGTGCAACTTTCAACCAGTATAAAATCTTATTGAATAAATGTCCACTTCTCTTAAGCTGCATCCGACAAATAAATATTTGCGTTGTGTTAAATATAGTATTCGGCAAAAATTATTTCGCCTGTAATTTTTATTTATTTCCACGTAAGTTTTTGTGCTGTATTCCGACAATTTGTTAAAATCCATCACTCATTTATGCATTTTGTAACTCTTTATTGTGTATTTCTCCAAAATCAAAATGGTGGTGCTTAAAATGTTTTAAAAATGAAAAAAATCTATTTTACTAATCTACATTTTAGATTACAGTTTTAACATAGGTCTTGGCTCAACTTTTATTATTTATTTTCATGTTTTAATTTTATTGTTTTCTCTTGACAATGAGAATTGAAACATATATTCAAAACCAAGTATCATATTTTGTGCACATAAATTATGACATTGTCCATATAAACCACATAAAGGTATCAATAATCCGATCACAAACATCTGTTATTATTATAAATATAATAATTGAATTGTATGCTAAATAAAATGTTCAAGACTACGAAAGCTGCACATTTTTTCTTTAGTATTACTTCAGATTTATTAATTGAGATACCAATTTATTAATATCAAAATATATGATTCTTATGTGTGTAGGAATTTAACAAGCGTCCACACTGGAATATGTTGTGGTGGAAATTCCTTTGATATTTGCCCAAAAAAACCAACAGCAATTGGATTAGAGGAAAACTTTTGAATCCACATTCATACATTTTTGCCAAACACAATGCAAATATTTATTACTGTAGACACGCTTTTATATACAAAACATTACGTACATAACATTTTGTGACTTCTATGAAAAGTGTTGATTTGTTCAGCAAAGTTACTTTTCCTTTGTTTTACAAAATAAAATCAGCTTGAAGTAATTTCACGTATTTCCACAATATAGTAGCACTAGTTGAATAAAACGTACGGTAAAAATATTCAACCTGTAATCGATATAACATATTTACGGCATTGCTAATTTAAATATTTGAATCAAATTAAGTTTGTCAACAATCGAAAACTAGGTTAGGTCTAGGCTACCATTTTGTTCACTAACAACCCACACTAAAGAATTACCTAGATATGTAGTTAAGTTATTTGGCTGGGTCCATCTTTCTGAGATTCTAAAGCATTGTCTCATTCTATTCTTAAGTAGGATGGAAAACATGTGTTAGTCACTGTTTTGTATAGTTTTTATTTTTAAGCGATGTATTTATTGTTGACTGATAAAAGAGCATTAAAATGTGCAATTTGATAATAGCTGCTCGTAGGTCTTATTTTTTCAAGTACAAAATATGTTTTATATTTTTTTAGGAAAGCTAGTTTTTGTTTTTACTGTGTAAATATTGTTTTGTTCGTAGTAGGTGTACTTAATGTGTTACGTTTAGTTTTAAATATTTGTATTTATTTTGTATGTTTGAGGAATCAAAGAAAGTATTATTTAATGAAAAAGCAGAACTTCTAAATGTTATTCATGCGGGTTGTTCATTGGTCCTTTGACTTAACTTGGACAAGTAAGTGGAACTGATATTAATCATTTTTTTGGAAAATTTGTGGTTATTTTATTACTTTTAAGGTTATTTGATAATATTACCGATTACAATGCAGGGCTCTTACAGTCGGTGAAATAAAAAAGAGTTGGAATGCCAGGAAATTGGTAAAATATGAAAGTTTATGAAGGAAATAAACCCTAGTGATAGTTAAAAAAGCAACCTGTTTTATTGAAAGAAAAAAATAATAACATAACGTACATTTTTTAGGTTAATGATGACTGAATTGATTTAAGCTAATTAAGATGTAAAGGTCAAGACCTATTATAAAGATCAGGGAATCTTAACATTGAAAATTTTCCTTTCTTAATAATCTAACTCATCTCATCTAAAATACATAAAATGATTCAACCAAGTTAAATAAAAAATTGAAAATTTTGTGACAGTTTTTACTTTACAAATGACAAAAATTTTTACTTTAAAAATGACATTGTCTTGTAAATGATATTTACTTGACACTAGCTAGAATATCAAATTTAATGTTTGATCAAAATCGCTAACTCAAAAAATTATAAAAATAAACTTACACTGTGGCGAATAAAGGCTCATACTATATTCAGTACTGGAGTACACGAAAATACTATTATTGTTTAGTCATCAGTGAAATGTGAATTAAGAAAGGCCGTTTATATGTGATGGAAATAATGTGAATT
>JAGFPH010001693.1:189803-210412 GCA_018207615.1 Philaenus spumarius
TGTGAATTAAGAAAGGCCGTTTATATGTGATGGAAATAATGTGAATTGATTAGAAAAGTTGGGCAAAGTAACAGTAGGGATGAATTACCAAAGTCCTGTAACAAGCCCTGCATTGCATTGGAAAATATTTCAGAAAACTGTTGTATATTTTGTTTTTAAATCTATTTTTAAAAAAACTGAATTTCAAGGAAAAGTTAGAAAATCCCCTTGCTCTAACATTGTCCAATAAGTGGAGCATGGACTTCATTTCTTGGGAATTTTATATTTATAGATGGACGGTAATAGAAAGTTAAATTAATTTTTAGTTTTGAATCCCAAAAGTTCAATTAACTCTTGAAATCAAAATTGAAATCCTGTATTGTAGTTCTTGAATTGTTTTTATAGTTTACACAAAAAAATTGCCATCGTTGGCAAATTGTACTGACTAGATTTCACAATGGATTGAATTAATAATACAATTTGTATGAAAGGGGTATATTTTTTGCTTAACTTGAAAGATTTAAAAATAACTGGACTGAAAAAATATAAGCTTCGGTAAAATTAATTAAAAGCATTTTCGGCACAACCAGTTTTAACCAAATACTGCCATTTATCATTAGAACTGTTTTACGTTCCGAATATATCTTGGTTTAAAAAACCAAAATGGAGTTTCTTTTAATTTTAACAAAATGGATTAAGAAAAGAAAATTTGCCGATTTAACCAAATAAATCTATGGCTTTAACTAAGTGAATTAATCATGGAAGGGTTTGTTCTGAACTTGGGGCCGGGTTAGGTATGTTAATAACCAAAGAAAATAAAGTTCATCTTTATAGTGTTATTCTATTTTATTTGCTACCAATGTAAAAATCAAAAATAATAAATTTCAAGTAGAAATTCTGAAACATCTGAGCATGAGAATTAAAAATAGTACTAATTGGTCCAAAAAAGAGAAACTTCACCATCAGTCAGTTGACCAAGCCAACCATCTGATTGAGCCAACTGTCTCCTAAACAGATAAAAATATCTCCTGAAGTTTGCCGTAGTTATAACGCATGCATATAATTAGAATTCAAGAAATATTTTACTATGTATTCATTTGTTTTAAGAAACTGTGACCTAGCTTTCAAATACTATCACGCTTTTTATGATGACTTCATTCACAGATACTAATACAATTTTTTAAGAATTTTGTTGTAGTTTTCAAGGTATTTATAAAAAATGCGTTTGTAATAAAAAATTACTGGTAATTATGCAGAAAAAAATATAATTTTTATCAAAATATGAATACGTTTATAAACATATAAAATATATGCTCCTTAAATTCCGCAGTTTATTAGTAACGTATTGCATTCCCCTTTTCATTCTTCAGCAGGAGGTATTTGAACTTTAAAACATTGGGATTCGTACCTTTATATGGCAATATTCTATTTTTATTTGCTTCGTTAAATATCTTTTAATTTCAAGCATAGACGTAATTTTCGCAAAAGTCAAGTCAAAGCCGAATGAACAATTACTTTGTATTGTTTGCAATGTATCATATAAAGCAATGTAATTTTATTACCGTGATCTCAGTTGACTCAATTTAAAATGTTAGTTTTTGGTTTCTCGTGTTTAGTTAAGACATTTGTGTAAGTAATTTTAACCACCGCATTCGTGACAAAATTCAAAATGGCCTACATGTTTGAATTCACTTTAGTTCTATTTTAATGTTATCAAAGTGATTTTATATTTTGTAGACTTGGAACAAACTGTCGACTTCAGCAACAAAAAATACAGAATGTATAATAAATTGAGACTCATGTCAGGAAAAGCGTTTTATTTTTGTTGTACCTTTCTCCACCTAAAAATGTTTTCTATTTCCAAAACCCCAGAGTGTAAAGGTAAGGTGTGGGTTAAAATAAGGAAAAAACTTTCTGTAAACATATCTCCAGAATCACATCTTTTACCAGTTATCCACCATTTTTTCCTACTAAATGTATATGTATATAATGGCTTCAGGGTCTGCTTCAGTAAAAAAGAAAGCGACCGACGAATCCAGCGCTTCACTCTATAACCATATCTAAACAGTGCAATTTCTTGCAGCTAAGCTCTTTGACATTGCCTCATTTAAAACCATTTTATAAATCCATCTTTTGTAATTGAGTGCTGACAAATTTTCTTTATAAAATTGCGGATCCGGCTTGCGATTCACTTTTAACTATAAATTATTTATTGCGTAAGGAAAAAGTGCAAACTTGGTACTTAAAAAATGTTAATTGCGTGACAAATTAATGGGATTTAAAAAATGTGAAACGCAAAACGGATACGTATTGTGACTGTGGTTAAAATGAGACCTTCTAAACAATTTTATGATAAAAAATAAACGCACTAAATAATTTTAAATTTAACATTGCTCTTACGAGATAAAAATCCAAGATGGCCGCCACTACAGCAGACCCTTAACCGTTCGAGTTGAAACTTTACTTATTACCTAGTTTGGCAAAAATAATCCGTTTCAAAATGGCTACTATTAAACCATCTCAAAAACCGTAAATTTATATAAAATGTTTCAAGAGTACATTTGTGTAGCACATTTAATTTCCAGTCCTAACATAATATTTTTTGTAAATTAATTATCCCCAAAAAATGTATTATTAAAACTCGGATTTAGTAGATCTATGAAAATAAAAGATTTAACAATGCCTAATCATCAACATTATGGTATTCCAATCTCACAAACATCCATTTCTTTCCCAAGATTGGAATTGGTCCAGGTTACTTCACATATCTGATAAACAAGTGTTTGCCCTGATTAATTACCGGTACATAAAATTATTTAAGTGATGCTTTGAACATTTGTAAATTAACAAGACTGGTAAAGGAGACTTTGATGAGCAGACTTTTTATAAAAGTACACATTCAAAATTATTCAAAATCAACCTATTGCATAAGTGACTTACAAGTATAACACAAAATGTCTAGTTAAAACAGTGGTGTTTTTAGAATGATTCATGTATAAATGAAATGTTGGCTGGAAGAGCTTCCATCGTCTCTTGGAAAAAAAAAGGTATGAAAACAAATTTTCTCTATCTCCATTAGGCGGTTAATGACAAGATAATTATTGTTAATTAATACATAAGTACTGCCAAATTTCTTTACTTTTAGGCCTTTAAAATAATTATGTAGACCATTACGGTAATTTTTGTTCTATTTTATGTTTACTCCTAAAGATCAAAATTAAAATCTTAGTTCTGCCCTTACATGATTACTGCACATTATGTTTAGTAATAGGCCTAAATTAATAACGTAATTACTAAGGTACAACTGCATTTTCAGCTATTATTTTATATGTCGCTAATTAATTGACAGTTTTATTAAAAGTGAAAAAGAAAATCATTTCCTAACAATAAATGCCATAAGTAGAAATTAATACGGTTCAAATTTAGAATGCAGATTTAATATAATTGCATGTACAAAATGAATTCCTTACAAAATTGTAAAATGTTTACCCTAACATAATACTGTGTATCTTATAACCTAATGTTTTTAAAAGTCTAATACCTTATAAATTAAATATTAACCTTTGAAAGGAGATAACGGTACACTACTTACTAATTATAATTAAATAATTCAATCCTTTAAGAAATTAAAATGTTCTTTACAGAACCTTAAATTAATAGTAACAAATGAGTATGAAAATAAATTTCAGGTATCAGCACTTTACGGGACAATAATTTTATAAAAAGTATTCATATTATTTTTATTAAGAAGTAATGTTCTAAACTAAAATAAAATAAATTATGGTTTATGTTTTGAAAATTATTAGCAGCAGCACTTTCCAGACTATGATAAAATAATTTTATAAACAGTTTCAAAATTTACCTCCATGTACCAGAACTATACGGCACAATAATTTTAAAATATCAACATTACTAAGTAACGTGCCGAAATAACTATCAGAATAAATAATAATAGTTCTCAATTTTAATGTTGGTAGCAGCGCTTTCCATCATGTAGCAATATAATAAATAGTTTTAAAATTATCTGCCAGAGTGCAACTTACAAATAAAACTGTTATAATTCTGATGCTGTCAAGGCGGGACAAAAATGTTCTGGTTTCCTAAAAAAAAGTGCTACCTCGCTGAGGAAAAGTAGGTACCGTAACTATTTTTGTTGATTTATTTTGACAATGGTTCTATCAAACACTGAATTTATGTTGAACGTAATTGTTGTTACTACTAAAAAGCGCTGCAATAAGTATTAAAATACAGTGGCTTGATCTATCTAGTTACTGTATATTAAAATTAATAATAGTTCACAATTGGTAGCAGCACTATCCATCATGTAGCAGTATAATTGTAAATAGTTTAAATTTATCTGCCAGGTGGCAGCACCTTGCGCACTTTTTTTTTCTTAGGCGGAAAAATGCATTTAGACAGACCTCTCGTTAGAGAAGGTACTGTGGGGCTCAATCCAGACTAAGTCTGGCAATACCCACTAAACGACCGCCCTCCCCCCAAGTAAGGAAGTCACTCTGGCTCCGAACACAGGCACAAGAGAGTATCCGCCGACCTCTCCTGAGATGCTATACAACACTCATGTACCATGCGTAACGGACAGAGACACTCCGCATGCATCACTGGGAAGGAGCGTCAGCAGCATCTAGGGGCTATTCCCTAATGACTGCTAAATCAATCTGAAACTCACTTAATAGAAAAGAAGGCAAACTGGTTAGTGTTAATCTTGATGGAGTCGCAGCGTGAAGAAACCTATGGTGGGTCATCCAGGATAGCGGCAGGCCGAGGCCTACCATCTTCCTGGATGTCGAGTCTCCTGCAGATCTCGGCTATATGAGGATAGCATGAGTTGCGTGCATCCTGAAACAGTTTAGTGGCACATCTTATAGCAAAAACTTCTAGGGTAGGGATACCAGCTGACCCTAGAATGGTGGAGTTCCTCACGTACCATGGCTGCTGCGTGAGTCTGCGAAGAGCGGTAGTCTGAAGAGTCTCCAGCTGTTTCCTACTGGATTTGCTGGAAAGCGCCCACCAAGCAGTAGACGCGTACATCAGCACTGAACGAACTATTAACGACAGTAGTATAATTCTGGTGCTCCGTAATTTTTCTCAGTGAGGCGGACAAAATCTATCAAGTTTCCTAAAAAAAGTGCTGCCTCACTGAGGAAAATTAGGTAACTATTTCTGTTGATTTATTTTGACAATAGTTCTACCAAATACTATAATCATGTTGAACGTAGTTATTATTTTAACTACTAGAATACGCTCCTCCGTAATTCGATAGGCAATAGCATTTTCTCTGATCTGTACTGTAATATTATGCTGCTCTCTGTAAAGCTTAGTTAAATCTTAGGTTTTTTTTTTAGGCGGTTAATGCACTAACGCAGACCTCTCGTTAGAGAAGGTACTGTTGACAAAAATATGTAATTAATTGTGGGAATTATTATCCCGGGAGGTGCTGCTACCCACGGTAACTCTAGTTACCGTGCTGCTACCTACACTCCTAATTGAATATTGCAAACAGAATTCCAATCAAATTAGGTTATTAGTTGACAATTTCACAAATACCTCAAATGAGTTTATTAGCTACTAAATCTAAAAAATACTTACATATTCATATGTTTATCTGTCTATCCACATTTTTAGTTCTATAGATTCTCTTTTTCCTTTTAGAATTATTGTTTTTGCATAGAGCCTATAATAATAATTATTAATGTAGGCCTACATGATAATACAAAATAGGCTTGTTAAGGAAATTTTAATATTGTTATTTTAGATAAAAGATTGTGATGGTACTAAGTAATTCTGTCTAAGTTATTATATACTAACAACCGCTTTATAAAATTTGGTATTGAAAATGTAAATTAATGAATTTTGACCAAAATTTAATAACCATTTAAGCTATTTTTATGAAATTTTGAATTTATTGGACATTTAATCTAATTTATAGGCCTATTAAAGGTCTTTATTTTTATCAATAGTTAATTTTACAATCATCCGGAAGATGTTGCTACCTACATCTAATATAAACTAATATCAATTATACTGGGATTTTAGATAATCACTACAGACAAAATGTTGATTGATTTATTGTCCTGTATGATGCTGCCCCCAGAAAATTTACTTTCAAAACTATTTTCCTGTATTAATAAATTTCAACTGTAAGAGTGATTTGTTTATTTACTTTCAAAATTAATTAAGATTAATCATTAAGTAAAAAATTAGGGATGGGTCGATTCTCGATACCGATTCTCGATACCATCGATACTTAGCTTTGGTATCGGTATCGACAATCGATAGCCGAAACTCGATACCGATACCAAGAGATACTCAGTTGTCAGAACTGCCCGTTCTCGTATAGACTCCGTGAATGTAATCTCCGGTATTTGCAATCGCATTCTCTGTATTTTAACTCAATTCAGCATTTAACAATAAATATCAGTAGGGAAAATGTAAAACATTATTAATTTTATGTAAGTAGACATTTTCCCCAGTAAAATGTTTTAGGCAATTGTTTCCTTTCTTAAGTAAACGCTTCTTGTTTTATTTTTATTCATGCGTAGGCTGTTATTTGTACACAAGAAGTCTAGAGTAGGCTCAAGGTCAAACATTTATTGATTCGTTTGTTATCGTGTCTATAGAATTAGGGTGTCTACTGCGAAGAAAAATAACACATTTTATAGATCGGTAACAAAAGTATAAAGCAATAATTTTATTTGTTTGAAATCGGGTAAAACTTGTTGGGACTTACGTTACCCGTGATTTATGATTTTTATGGGAGACCCGACGGAATTCCTTTGTTTTACTTTTTATTTAGAGATGAGTCGTTTCTATTTTTTTTTTCGGTTCCCGGTTCTAGAGTCAAATCGGTTCTATTTATTATTCAAGGAATTTAACAAGAATTTAAGAGTAAAGTATAAGATTTAATTTGAATACTGAAATGATTAAGTATGTTATGTACAGATAATTAAATACAAGTATTCAGCTAAGTTAAATTACAGACAAAAGTCCATCACTTTCAAAGTCTATTATAAAATATTGCCACCCTTCGATGCCATTGCTGAATAGACTAGCCTACTCCGGTTAAGTTTCCACATATCCTCAACTAACTAAACTTAATCAAATTAATATGTTAATTCAGTATAGTGTCGATTATCCGAAAGAGGAAATGTACTGTAAATAAATAAATACATTACAGTACTGCACGTCGTGCACGTAATTCCGAATTTAAAGCTTTTTACTCGCATAATCAGCCGAGTTTTAGATTTCAGGGAGTTTGTGCGCTCAACGGAACAGCGGCCGCTGTTGAGCCCTTCGTAAGTGAGTAGGCCTACACAATTTAATTACCCGAACAAATCGACGCTCTACTATTAACTAATACTAAAAAAAAAATGAATAAAATACTGCACTAAAACTGAATACCGGTACTGTATTTACACACAGCGTTATTAACTTGATATTACAGTACTTTGTAGTTTGTTCTAACAAGTTGTTCAGACTTCGGCGGGATTAAACTGACGCCGTCGAATCAAATTTTCGATGATTGAAGTTCCGATTATTTCTGAACTTATCCTAATTGAACGTTCAGAAACAAAACATATGATATTCCGAGTAACTCAATCCTAGTCAGCCGTAAAAAAATATTATTCCGAAAAATTAAAAACTTGTTTTATTTTAAATGTAACGCATTCTGCTTTTTCGTTACTGAAACTCTCACGTGTTTTTCATTGGACTAGGTTAATTGTATTTTCTTATGTGGACATTCCATTGTTTTCGGGAGTAGGCCTATGCTTTTTCGTGGACATACGCTGTTGTATATTAAATTGCGTTTGAATGCCGCGTTTTATAAAATTAGCGCTAATAATATTCGGACGACGTATTCTTTTGCGGACATTCGTCATTTTATTTTTAATAACATTTCACCAATGGTAGTTCATAAAATTAGTACTAATTATATTCGGGCGTCGATTTTTTGCGGGCATTTACTGTGGTACTTAAATTATTTTTAACGCCGGCGTTTTTTTAAATTAGCGCTAATAATATTCGGACGTCGTATTCTTTGCGGACATTCGTCATTTTATTTATTTTTTTTCGCTGCTGATTTTTTTTTTTTTTAGGTATCGGTATCGGGAATCGAGAATCGATTTTTCAAAGTATCGGTATCGAGAATCAAAAAATCTGGTATCGACACATCCCTATAAAAAATAATTATTTTGACAATTGTTTGGACTTAGTTACCGGTACAGCAAAAGTAGCTATTAGGGTCATTTTTACATAAATGTTTTGTGGTTATTAGAGATAACTTTTAAACGTAGATCAAACCACTTATAATTTTGTTGAGATTAAATTATTAGCGTATTTTTCATGTAATACAATAGAACTCCAGCTATCCGAATCAATTAGGACCGGACCCCATTCGGATAATCAAAAGTTAGGATAATTCGATTTTTTCGAAAAAAGAGTCTATTTTAACCTTTTCGGGATTGGCTTCGCGTTGTCGCAACTGGAGTAAACTATCCGCACATACTACGGTCACGTATACAAGTTTTATAACTTTAACGTTTGAGTACTATCATCGCGTTAACACGAACACTGCGTTGTAGACGGATTTTAAGCCTATGTACAATAGCACGCATAGACAGAATCATCATTTTTTCAAATCAGAGTACATTCCCGTCTTTTATTTTTTCTGAAATTCTGAAAGCGATTCCGATAGTTAAAGTTCGGATAATTGGAGTTTTATTATACAGATATTTTAAGCATAAAAATTGTGTACATTTTTGTATGGAGATATTTTTAGCTAAGTATGGGAGAGCTGTTTTATAACTGATTGTGGTCCAAAAGGATTAAAATAAAACTTCAATTCCGAACTATTACAATAAATAAAAGTATAATAAATACAAATGATTTTATATACAAAATTGTTACAAAACAACTGTTATATCACTTTCATGTCACTAGCTAAAAAATATTGTCCTTATATGAAATAAAAAAGTTGACTTTGTTAAACGATAACAAATATAAACACACAATAATATGTTATAAAAACTAACCTAACTTAGGAAAGACTTCTTTGGTTTATCTTTTATGATTAAGCTGATAGAGGAGAACAAAAAACGTTATCACTTTTATTACAACAAAGAGGAGAAAAAGAAGAAGAAAATTGTCCCAGTAATCGACTTCATTCATTTCCATTTCTTGGAGAAATTTCTGCGGTGTTATGAAATGGCAGTAGTCGTCGGAGCATGACAGTTTAGGCCGATCGTAACCGTAAACGGACATTAGTAGACCCTCGAGTCCATATTTGAGGAAGCTAATGTGGAAGAGCCATTGAAACCATGAGGGGGCATCGCTGAGGCGAAGAAAGTAACCTGAGAAGATCACCCATGGAAGTATAGTTAATGGTCCAAAGATGACACCGTTCTGAAACAGGAAAAAGTAAACATCAAACAAATATTATTTTACGAAGTATTTTTGTACATTTAGTTTATCAGGTAAATATTTAGTGAATATAAGTAGGGCTGTGCAAGATTGACTTTTTGAATTCGAGACGAGAACGAGATGTTGTTTAGTAAAAATTATCGAGAAAAAGATGAGAGCTCGGTTTAGAAACGAGAATTTATTAAGTACAATTTATCGAGATCGAGAAATAACGAGAAAAGCGTTTTTGTAACGAGAATGAACCAAAATTTTAATTTCAAGTTGAGAGTAAAAAGTATTATATACCTTTTTACATCATAGAAAATAATACAATGTGTGGGGGGATAAGTTAGTTACTAGTAAGTAACTTTCTTTTGATTTGCTATTGTTACTAAGTTTATGAAAGATATTACAAATATAATGTACATCATAGATATGTACTTTAACAGTTGACTATTGATGAATAAGCTTTACACTACATATGCAACATATTAATTTGTATATAATTATATTTATTTTTAGTTAAGTAATTAATTGGCTGTATTTATTTTGCTAAAAACCAATCTCTACTATGGCAAGTTATTTCTCATCAGTGTCAAGTAATTTAAATAAAATATTGCGATATCCTAATCATTTCCTGTTCAGTCGTTTGGAAAACTTCTGTTTATCTTCTTTTCATTCTAATGTAATATTTCAAGTTTTACAGAAAGGCTAAAATAAAACTCGAGCATTTAAAAATGTATCGAAAAATTTATGGCAGAATCAAGAAAAGTACAACCGAGAAATGAATTTTATTCTTGACAGCGAGATCGAGACGATATTGAGTTATTTCTTGTTACTACTCGAGAGTTTTGAGATCTTGCACACCCCTAAATATAAGGCATTTTCTCGACTACAAAATATATACAGAGAACCAACAACCACAGACACAACGGCTATAAATGCACATTCAAACCTCCCACTATGGCCGAAAAATGTCAGCCTATAACAGTTTAATTCACAGTCTTCTCCACGATGAATTAAACATAAATAAATATACAGCCCAAGTGAATGGCTGTAATGGTTTAATGGTAGACAAACATTAAAAAAAGCAAACCCCACGTGAGATAAAAGAAACCAATATTTTTGTCTTCGAAGGAATATGCCAACATTGTTCGAAAAATATGTTCCCAAAACATAGAATTAACATTACGTTTTACACTAATAATAATATTCAAAAAATATTGTCACTGAAACAAGTATTACCATGGAATGGATAAATTACGTTGCAACAATTGTGACCATTTCTCTGTCGTACAATCAGATAGAGTGTTTTAAAAAGCACTTGCTACGCTAAAACTCATACAGAGTGGTCATAAAGTAACTTTAACCCACTCATTATTTTTGTTACTGAAAATAAGTTCACAAAACTTTGTATATATCTTGTGTTGCATAACAGGACAAATTTTTTGACATATCTGATCCTCTATGAGATTTTGAGAAGCATATGGGGGGGGGGGTGACGGAGTAAATAATTTTATTTAAAATGTCATGTAATACACAACTGAAAATATTATTAAAAGAGAATCAGAATGGCGCAAACTAGAGCTTAATATCTTACTTCGTTCAAAATAATGGATAATCAAAGGCCTGGAAAATTATATTTTTTATTATAACACCAAAGCAGGTTCTTGTCCGTAAAAAAAATAATTTCAACCTTGTCTTCGTTTGAGCAATTCATTTGTAAAAAGTCAAAACTGAGTGCTATCACAACAAATATCAGGAACAAAATGAGAAAAGATAGCTATCCTATCTGTACATGAAAAGTGGTGCTTATCAGTTATGCATACAATAGAGAAAGTCAAAAGCAAAGGTCAAGGGGTAGTCCCCGTTCCATTTACATTTTTCCCCAATGTTTTTAAAGTACACAAAGAAACTCAGATAAATTAGTGGTACCATGCTACATTTATTTGCAGTTTCTATTTTTTAAATTTGTTACATTTAACCTCATCCTACATCTTGCTTATTCCTAATATTAACAAATGAATTTCCTTTTATGTTATTATAAAAATCAGGGAAATTAATCACTAAAAGTCCATAGGAACCCTGTCTGAGCTAATGCCCTAAGCATTATGGAAAATCTGTTTGTGATTTGCAATATTGTTGCATGCTGTAAGTTGAAAAACGGTAGCAATGTTAAAATCGCACGAAAACTAAATTAAATGAAATTCAAATGATTTAACATCATTATTAAACAAATTTATAGTTTTACTGCAAAGAACAAAAACTTCTGATCGGCTCACAAAAATTTCCCCAACAATAACGCTGATGTTATTTATTTTACAAAATAAGTTTCTATAACAAATCTGTCTGCAATTATCCGGGCAATACATATTTTCTTACTTAATAATTCTTTATTAATTACAAATTACAAATATGTTTAAACTCTTTCTATAAAGGTTAAACTCTTGTACAAGTTTTAATGCTACAATATAGTATTAATTAACCTCTTACCTGGACTTCCATGAGAACACCGACCAGAAAGCCTAAAGCCTGGGCTACTAGAGACACTACGCTGCACATCATGACAAACAGAGTGAATCTGAAGAGTTCGTAAGGTTGTTGGGAAGCGAAGTAGACTATCGTGCAATAACACAGTACGCACAAAATCTAATAAACAAAAGTACAAACTGAAATTAGCTTTATTAGAATGTATCAATGTTTGAAATACAGAAAACCCTTATCATTCGTAGGGGTAAGGTACTCGGAAACCTCCTCAAATGTTGAGGCTACCTTCCCATCTAAGTACAGGAGTTAGAATAAGGTAAAACGTAAGAGGTAGTGCTGTTGAACTGCTGTTCCAGAACTTTTCTTGTATAGGCCTATTTTTAAAGATTATTTACTACCTTTGCACAATACGGGGTGTTGCAAAAAGAATCATCTGATTTCAAAAAATCATAGCTATTCAGCTATGTGATCGAACAGTGTACAAGAAGGAGGAAACTGAAGTTTCATACGGTTTTCGCTAGGTCGCAGCAGCGTGCTTAGGTCAACGCCCAGCTAAGTAGTTGTCAAAATGGCGTCTGCACAACAGAAAGCGTTTTGTGTTCTACGTTTTGCTAGGTGCGAGTCTGTGATTTCAGTGCAACGAGAATTCCGTACCACATATGGTGTTGATCCTCCTGCTGGCCAGAGCGTAAGATGGTATAAGCAATTTCGTGATACAGGTTGTCTATGTAAAGGCAAATCATCAGGTCGTCCCCGTGTGTCCAGTGAAGATGTCGAACGCATCCGCAAGAGTTTTGCCCGTAGCCAGCAAAAATCAACTCGTCGTGCTAATAGGGAAATAAACATTCTTTCAATATCCGTCTGGCGTGTTTTTTGCCGACATTTGCATATGAGGCCATACAGGATACAATTACTACAAGCTTTGCATGAAGGGTACAAACACCTGTTGAGTTTCGTGAATTTATCCTTAGCAAAATGGTAAACGGTGATGAATTGGAAAATGAAAATGGAGCATTGTTTTTAGTGACGAGACAATTTTCCAATTTAATGGAAAGGTTAACCGCCATAATTTGAGAATACCACAGAGCAACCACATGAAATTTTACAGCATGAGAGAGACTCTCCAATAATTAATGTTTTTTGTGCAATCTCTCGGAATAAGTGTTTGGTCCCTTTTTCTTTGCAGAGAACACTGTTACGGGAATAACATATCTTGATATGTTGGAAAACTATCTCTTCCCTCAGTTGGAAACAGATTCACAGAACTTCATATACCAGCAGGACGGTACCCCACCACACTCTAACCTTCTGGTTCGAGAGTTTTTAAATGATAGGCTTCCTGAAAGATGGATCGGTCGTACTAGACATAATGACTCTGTGCTACATCACTGGCCTCCAAGGTCACCAGACCTTACAGATTTTTTTATAGGGGTTTGTAAAAGACACTGTTTATGTCCCTCCTCTACTAACGACAATGGTTGAACTAAAGGGCCGCATACAGCAGCTGTTGAGTGACACTCAAGACAGGCTTGCAAAGATTTGGGATCAATTTGAATACCGCATAGATATATGCCATGCATCTGGAAGGGGCCATATTGGGCAACTGTAAATGTATGTAAAAAAGCCTTTATTATATAGTTTAATAAAAAAGTAACCTCTTGTTCATATGATCATTAGTTTTGAAAATATAAACCTGTAAAATCGGATGATTCTTTTTGAAACATCCTGTACGTATTGTGAACAAAAATAGTGTAACACAAAGAGGGGAATATTATTGATGTAGGGGAGGGGGTAGAGTTGAGGGATTTCCTGGGAGGTGGGGAGTTAGATGTCGTTGGGGCATAACAGTCGGTGAAATACCATTCCTTTACATTTTGTAGACAGTACATGCCATGTAAGACAAGTTCATTGAAATTTAATTATAATTTATAAGCTAAATTTAAAATAGCACAACATTATAAACCCAATTATTAAAAACAAAAATTGTGTATTTTAAATATTTCAGCAATATATTCCACCAACAGCAACACCCATTAAGTCTTTTGCATTGAAGCGAGCAAAAAATTTTTAACAGAGCAATGTTTTTACTCGGTTGAGGAGTTTGTGGAGTTCAGAGGTGTCTGAGACACTTCTTCTTTAGTAGCTTCTTCTGTATTTTTTTGGTTTGTTAATTTATTATTGATGCAAGTTGCTGACAATTCCTACATTGCATTGGCAATGCCAAATTCTGTAATCCAGAGGAAGCTGGCCAAATAAATACAAAAATAAATAAATTTTAGGGCAAAAATCCTAGAGATAGCAGCATCATTGCACAAAAAACCGCCTAACTTAACTGCCTAATTGTGTGTACAAAGCAGATGATCAAGAAACAATACCGGCTACCTACAGAGACTTTATAAAAAACCCTCCAAACTACTATGACTTGGTCATATACTATGAAGCCATATAGTTATTTTAAGGATCAAATGAAACACACGCAATTTCAACAAAATTAATTACTTCAGATAGGACGGATCAACTATACTACCTCAATGTGTTAAAACACTGAGATAGTTTAAATTGATTCCTTGCCTTGCATTATTTTTTGTTGTGTAAATAAATAAAGCCATATTTTCTTGTTTTGTTTAAAGTTATTTGGTATGTATAGTTATGATTTAAAGCAATGTAAAGATGTATAAGGCGTAATAAAACATTTATTCATATGTGAACTTTATTGACCTGTATTGGTGTGTCCATAACAGTAAGAGCCAAGTAGTACGACTTAAGCGAATACCATCTGTTGAAATACTCTCTGGTGACAATAGGCATTTCTGATGGAACTGCAACAAAATAAAGAAAAGTTCATGTAATAGGTGATCAATTAAACCTACAATGACAAAAACTAGAGACTCTGTTGCAGTGGAACAGGCCTAATTGTTTCCAATCACCCTGCACCCAAATAAGGCTTATGTTAAATCAAGTATGTTGTATTTCAATCCATAATGGGCAACAGTATTGAGTTTTTAATTCTTGGTGCAAAGTTTGGACGATTTAGCTACTCTTCTACTTAACATCAAATAATTTTATCCATTTTCTTTTTTATACCTACACTAATATTATAAAGAGGTAAAATTTGATTGTTTGTTTGTACGTAGGGGACAATCTCTGAAACTACAGAACCATTAAAAAAATAGTTTTACTAATAAAAAGCTACACTATCCCTGAGTAACATAGGCTATAATTTATTTTGATAATTGATATTTCAATATTTGTAAATTTATTCGGAAAAAATCTTAGGTTAGGCCTAGATCGATGGACCTAGCACATGTATTTACAATTTATTACCTTAGCAACCAATTGAATAAAATAACACATAAAACAGCTGTTTGCTCCAATATTTCCATTAGCAGCTGATTTCAAACTTTGAAGCAATTATTTGTATTTCTAACGATTAGGTTAGGTTTTTATTAAAATGTAGACCTGAGCCTTGCTGGTTCTTTTAACCTTTATTACAACTGCAGTTATAAAATATACAAAATAATTTGATTTGAACATTTAACATTAATTATCATCTTAGCTTTGGGATTATTATTAATTCTACACCTTTATTATAAAGAATAAACGGTAACAGGAACTGGCACATACTTTCTCACAAAAATATTTAAATTATTAAAACAGATTCCCTATGACTTCATAATTATAGGTGGGATAGGAGAGAGGATTAAAGTAGGATATTAACTAATAAATATTATTATTTCAAGAGAAAACTATTCAATCGATTTGGAACGAATTTATAGGCCTGTATTTCGACATGTCAAGTAGGCCTGTATAGATGCACAAAAAAAGGTTTTGAACATTTTTGAAAAACAACCCCTTTATGGCCAAAAAAACCCAAAAATCAGATATTATTATTATTATTATTAGCTAAACGAGAATTTTTAGAAAGATGAGGTTTTTTGCATAGGGTAGTCTAAAAATTAAGGCTAAAAATAAGCAAAATTTTATCAAAATCGTTAGAGCAGTTTTTTAATAAAAAAATAATAACTTGTTTTTTGGAAGGTTTTTTGCCAAAAAGGGGGTTGTTTTTCAAAATTTTACAAAACTGTTTTTCGTGCATCTATACAGGCCTACTTGACACGTCTGGTGCAAATTTGTTTGATATCGATTGAATAGTTTTCGCTCTAGCTTTGTATACATACAGACATACATACATACAGACATTTTGTAAAAACCACTTTTTTGGACTCAGGGGGTCCCAAAACGGATATTTCCACATAAATCTCAACATCGATTTTTTTTTGTGATCACTAAACTTTCTCTATACTATAGTGAGTAAGTAAAAGGTAACATGATTATGTATATAGAAGGTTCAAACGGTGTTGGCGTAAGGAGCACGCAGGGGTTTCCCCTAGTTAATTAATACTAACAAATAATTATTATTTCTAAAATAATATATTAACAAAGTGTAGATTTGGAATATTTAACAAAAACTTAAATATTTCGGCTTTTACATTTAAAACTTAAAATTAGTTAAAAAAAAGAAAAAACACCTAGAAGTAGAACACAAAATTTACAAAAACAACACTATATATTTTTACAAAGGTCGTTTTTCAAGTAAGAACTGATCGTGCATCGTATTCAAACTGAGTATAAAGTAAGGCCGATTCAAAGTCAATCACTCCCCTCTTTGTTTGTGTTGGTTGTTTGGTTACGCTGCATTTCTTGCCGCAATGTTAATTAATAATTCCGCCGTCTGTGAAGTGCTCTCCGTCATTCGGTCTTTAAACACACAACATTTCGGTCTTGATGAAATTTATCTACAAGTTGTTCTAAAGTGTACGGGGAACGTGTAATAAATGATGGAAATGTGCATAAGTGGTGCAGTCTGTTTAGTGAAGGAATGACAAATGTTCATGATGAGGATCGATCTGGGCGTCCTACTATCATCAGTGACGAGTCGACACAAAAAGTTGATGAGAAGATTCGTCTAAACAGGCACTTCACTTTTCAAAATTTCCATCAAGTTACAAGATCAGTAATTTATAAAATATTTTCTGACAAACTTTAATGCAATTTTCACTTTCAGGGTTAAACAATACTTACACGACATCATCATAGAAGAGAGTGCAGTGAACATAAGGAACATCAGGGAAAAGAAGAGTAAACTAAGATTATCAAAAACATAAGCTGCGTCACGACCGACAGCGTAGAACAGCCCACCAATAAGACTTCCAACAATGATGTGAAGTATGATTCTCAGTCTTGTGTAAAACTGCAACAGAAGAGAAAATTGTGAATTACTTTTTGTCAATATGTTTTGAGAAAAGTATATTAAAAGAAAATTATAGTGCTTTTCTTTTTAATAAACGTCATGAATAATGTTGCCAATAATAGTAATAATACTGTATAGTTGTTTGTCCTTTCACTCAAGGTAACAGAAATACGATTTCCTGTTGGTACATCTTTATAATGTCACTCGGACATAGCGTCAACATTTGTTTGGTCCCTTCGTTGGCGCTATAACCAAGTTCAACTGTATATACTTCTCAGTATTACTAAAACATGTGTTTTGTGTAATTTACAATTCAAATATAACAACAAATAATAAAAACCAATTAAAAGATAACATCTTGATATATAATTAAGGCCTGCATAAATACAACATTTTACAAATAGGCCTACAGTTTTAAATGCAATATTTTTCATGGCAGTTGGCAACTGTATTATTTATGCAAGGTAATGGTTTTTTTCCCTTTCTTTCCTATCTGTATTGATATCCCAAAAAATTAGATTATGTGTATAAAATATTAGTTAAATTCGCTGGTTTTTTTCTTTTTTAACTTTACTACAAGAAAGATAATTGGAAGGAAATAGCATTTTAAAAAGTACATTTTATACATGTTTCGCACCATCTGCCTAGCGCTCCACTCACCACGAATGGAGCTGTATCCGCCGAGTATCGACGGGCAACAATTATCTATATATTTTAAGTTAGGCCTAGACTGAACCAAAATAAATAATTAATGTTTACTGTTGATTCAGTAACAAGCTATAGTCTCTAATTTTCATTAACAGTTTATTTCAAATTTTAAATCAATTATTAGTATTTCTAATTTTTAGGTTAGGTTTTTATTAAAGTGTAGACCTGAGCCTTGCTGACTACACAACGGGTTCCAACAACGCACACCAGGTTCCAACAGGGAGTTGGAGGGGGGAGGGGTTGGCTTGCGGAGCACGCAGGGGTCTCCCCTAGTTATTTTTAATCCCTCTAAACTTGGGAACTGTAAGCATAACAATAGCAAATTATTTGATTCTATAATTGATTTTTTTATGTTAAAAAAATCATCAAAAAGCGTGTCATTAATACTTCATTTTCTAAATTACCCTGACCCATAGGGGGTCGCCATCCAAAATCTCTTCTTTTCCCACATTACCGTATACCAACCCTATTAAAGAGACACCTCGGACATCTCAAGATCAGATTTATTTGTCATTTGAAACATATATCTTTTTTGGAGATTGCTGTTGTTACTTCGCTTGTTCTAAAACCAAGTGTTATGTCACTACAATAAAATTCCGAAAATAATAATAAAAACATATCACACTGTGGAAACAAAACCATTAAAATGTTTGAATTACCTTATCACGCTGAAGTTTAATAAATGTCCTATTAACAAGTAAATATAGTTGTGCGAAGAAAGACGTAGGGTATTCGTAGCTCTGCGTTGTAGTGTTTTCACTCTGTGTTTTACATTCCATTATGTCGTTAAACTGTACCTTATAACTTGCCAATGCCAATATATCTGTAACAAAAAAAGAAGAGAACTATTACTCAAGAGACAAGGCTTACACCTGGGGCGGTTTTAGGGGGAAATTTCGGGTGGGGCCATATGTATAATATATATCTATATATATATATATATATATACCCCCCTCACTCCCTCACTCACTCCCTCACTCACTGACTCACTCGTCACGATTTCTCAAAAACTACCGAACGGATTGAAATGAAATTTGGTATGTAGCTTCCTCTAGGGCCATAGGTGCTCACTAAGAAAGGGTTTCAAAAAATTCAAAATTTTAGGGGGGTTGGAGGGATCAAAGTTATTAAATCATGATTTCTTCAAAACTACCTAACGGATTGGAATGAAATTTGGTATGTAGCTTCCTCTAGGGCCATAAGTGTTCACTAAAAATGGGTTTTAAAAAATTGGAAATTTTAGGGGGTTTGGGGGTAAAAATGACTAAATCACGATTTCTCCAAAATTACTGAACAGATTGGAATGAAATTTGGTATGTAGCTTCCTCTAGGGCCATAGGCACTCGCTAAAAATGGGTTTTAAAAAATTGGAAATTTTAGGGGGTTTGGGGGGTAAAAATGACTAAATCACGATTTCTCCAAAATTACCGAACAGATTGGAATGAAATTTGGTATGTAGCTTCCTCTAGAGCCATAGGCACTCGCTAAAAAAGGGTTTAAAAAAATTCGAAATTTTAAGGGGGTTTGGGGGGATCAAAGTTATTAAATCACGATTTCTTCAAAACTACCGAACGGATTGGAATGAAATTTGGTATGTAGCTTCCACTAGGGCCATTGCGCTCGCTAAGAAAGGGTTTCAAAAAATTCAAAATTTTAGGGGGGTTGGAGGGATCAAAGTTATTAAATCACGATTTCTTCAAAACTACCGAACGGATTGGAATGAAATTTGGTATGTAGCTTCCTCTAGGGCCATAGGTGCTCACTAAGAAAGGGTATGAAAAATTTTGAAATCTTAGGAGGGGTTTGGAGGGATCAAAGTTACCCATAAAGTTAAAATCATAATTTCAGATCTTTTATTATTATGACAATAGTGCTTTTATTATTTAAGATCTATATATATATATATAAAAGCCAAATACCAGTCACTGACTGAACACTTAAAAAGAATACAATTGTTAAAAAGACTGAAAATACCAACCACCACGGGCAACGCCGTGCGGGTCAGCTAGTACATATATATAAATGAAACTAAGAGTTAATCTGATATATATGACATGTTTAATTTCCAAAATATTATGGAAATTATTACAACATAATTGTTATGAAAAAACAGGTAACAAAGAATCATAACATGACAGGAGGAAAGTCAATCTAAAGTAAACTGCAGATGTCAATTCCTTTTTTGGTTGCAAAGTTATCAATAATTTCTTTATGATTTTCAAATTTAATAACATCTACCTTATTTCTCTTTCTATAGAAATAATTCGACCACGCAGCTGAACTGCTGACGTGAGTTGAGCAAATTTCCAAAATTAAGTTTATAGGCCTACATGTTTTAGGGTTTCAACCAACTACTGTACTTGGGAAATAGGTCTATTCATGACGGTTTACACAAAGCATTGCGTGCTTCGCACGCCATTCCGCATGTTGGGAGTATCTTCAATACAGAATGAAATCCACCAAATGGCTTTGAACCGGATAATTTTATGGTATTTTACATTTTGATCGATTTTGGGGGAACCAAGCGAGCTATAAGGTCGCGTAAATAAAAAAAATGTGCAGAATAACATCTTATATTTATATTTGTCGAAAAAACGCTAAAAAAAATTCATTCTCGTAAGAAAATCTCAAAAAATAGTTACTTTTGGTCAAAAAACATGCTTCCGGTTGTCGGATTTTTTTGGCTAACGAACTTGTCCAAGCGACGTAGACAACCAACAATTGTACCAAATTTGAACCAAATCGGACTTAAAATGCGGCCGCTAGA
>JAGFPH010001693.1:227285-239616 GCA_018207615.1 Philaenus spumarius
AAATATAGAGGTTCTTGTGCAAAGTTTTAAAGTTAGCCGACATATTGGAAAATGGAGGCCTTCTTTAAAAAGTTTTAAAATTTGGTTTTACTACCCATATCAATTAAGCCAAAGAATTTTCTAGAAACTGCAAACTGGCTATGAAGCTAGGTACCTAAAATTTGATACATATTACACTTAAGTTATATATAGGAGATCATTTGCATTCCAAGGTGTAAAATATTGTTCGTAGAAAATATTTTAGGTACAATGTATACTCATAGTCGTGAAATGCACTTCAAAGAAACTGGCTGAAATCGTGGTTTTTGCACTTACTGGCGCTTAGCTGAATGTATGTAAGCCTAAATGGGAAACAGATTAATTTTGGACTCACTATTTGTTTTTGGGAGGGCGAACTCTCAATATTTACCATATTTTTCTTTCATTCATATCTGCAAGCGAAGCCCCTGCTACAGCGCCGTAACTACCACCGGAGCAACCAAGGCAGTGCCCTATGGCTCTAGTTGGATTTCTATGAGGGAAATGTAAAAAGTGTATTTTGGTCGCCATTTGCTGAGAAATCTATCCAAAACAACTTAATTGTTATAAAATATCAATGTTTTATGTGTTTAATAAAATATTTACTTAATACAAAGTTCTTTGAAACCAGGGGGCCCCTAGACCCTTTTAGAAAAAGATTCAGTATTTCACAGCGAAACCTAGAGAAGAAACTTCAAATATATGTGTGCGTTGGGGTATAGAGCTCGGTTTTGCCCAAAAAGAATCGCTAAAACAAAGAAGCACTTTGATGAACTGAGCGAGGATGAAAGGCTGCAAGAGCCAAAATCTTGCTTCAAAGTGACCGTCTTCTACCCCACGATAGACACGTTATGTGGGCAACTAGACGCGCGATTCCAAGATGAAGTCAGTTTTTGAACACGAACAAAATTGTTCAACCTGAATTTATTGACCTGAATCAAGCGAAAGTGACGTTCAAACGTAAGCCGTTAAGGCTCTTCTTTACCTTGAAGAAAACTCCCGAGTGTACAGTATGATTTTAATAAAAAGGTCCGACTCAAGCCGTAAAATCGTTGAAACATGCATTCGTATCAATGTGTTTCGGATTCTATTTATAAATTAATAATCTGGGAAACTACTTTAAGTTATAAAGAAGGCTTTATATTTTTTACGTGTTAGCTTAAAATATGGAAATTATTGCTTAAAACTCTAAAAAATGCGTTAAAAATTATCTATTTTTACTCAGTTAAACTGTTGATTAAAAGGAGTTGCCGTCGATTTCTTTCAATTATGAGATATAAGACAAAAGCACATAGCCTTTAAGAACAATTTAAGATGTTTCACAACTTTTTAGGTTGAAAAACGGCGTCCGAAGCACGTTAGTACAAAGTGCATGTTTTTGCTGTTTTACGCAAGGTATAGAAGACCCTTAACTTCATGAAACTATTTCTTGATGACATTTCAGCGTGATGTATTTTCCTCAGAAAAAAGAAATTTTAATGTATGAACAAGATTCCAATTTTCAATAGTAATGTAACTTATTGTGTTTTGGTTATAACAATACATTTGCTTTTGTTTTGAACTTGTGTGATAATTTCAAATCTTGACCCACACTCTCTTTTATTAATTTCATTGCAATAATTTATTATCAAAACAAACTTTAAACCTTTCTTTCCTTTGCATATTTTAATATCAATAGTTGAAACTAATTTAAGTTACTTGAAACTAATTATGGAAAAAATTCAATGTAAAGTTGTTTGTTAAGACCAGTTCATATAGCCTAAGATATGAGTGTCGTTATGTAGTAGCCTGAATGACACAGGTTACAGAGGTAGATCGAGATAGAGTAAATGTATAATGTAGTAAATCGTTCATTGTTTCAATATAATATTTTGAATTCAGTATCATGTGCAAAATAAAACACATAGGTACTACAAATGTGGTAAATTTGTCCTCTAGGATGCATTAAAACTCTTTTTGGGGGGTTAATTTTCCAACACTTTCAACCATACCTCGGAAATTATCTTGCCCCAGGGATCCCAAGTTTTTAGTTACACCTCTGCCTTGCTACTAAATTTGCTTTTATGAAATCGGAGCAAGCATTTTATATTTTTCTTTCCCCTAGTTTCTAGAATAATAATTCATTTTTTTATCTGTCTTGAAATTAATTAATTGCATTTTTTATATTTGTAATATATAAGGTTACTAGCTGTCCCGGCAATGCTTCGCTATTGCATAATTATTTTGGTGAAATAAATGCGACAAAATGATGGTAATTTTGTGTGTTATAAGGATATGAATCGTAGGTTCTAAACCATGTCATTTAAGCCTTGGCTACGATACAAGCGGTGAGCGGTGAGCAGTGGGCGGCAGGCGGCAGTAGCAGGTGCAACCGGCGCACGAAAATTATCTAACTGATGCAGTTTCCGTGTTAAACTCGGTTGGCTGGCTACGATACAAGCGGTGAGCGGTGAGCAGTGGGCGGCAGGCGGTAGTAGCAGGTGCAACCGGCGCACGAAAATGATCTAACTGATGGAGTTTCCATGTTAAACACGGTTGGCTGGCTACGATACAAGCGGCGGATGTGCGTTGGCATAACGCTCGCCGCTCAGGATCAAATCAGTTAGATAATTTTTCGACTGCCGCCCGACGCTCATGGGTTTCTTTACTTTCAACAAACATATGACATTGGTTAAAAAGGCAAAATTAAGTATTTTTGATACGTATACGTTCATGGGATACTAACGACCACTTATATACAAAATTTAAAGAAAACCCGACGGTAAACAAAAAAGATGCTAATTTTTGTGAGTATACTTTCGGAATTTTGTATTCCGTTCAAAGATTTATTTATTCAATAAACATCATGAATTATGGAATAAATAACACCAATGGATTAAAACTTTCTGTTATGGGACTACTTACGATTGTTATTTTCACAGGAAGCATATATTTTAAAATTACTCCCTCCCCGGGTTATACCTAAATTTATGTTAAAGTCCAAATTTCAAGAAAATCCGACGGTAATCAAAAAAGATGCTAATTTTTGCGAGTATACTTTCGGAATTTTGTATTCCGTTCAAGGGTTTATTTATTCTTTAACACCATGAATTATAGATTAAACAACACCAATGTGAGCGGAAATTATAAAAGAAAAGAAAGGTAATTACTTTTACATATATAAACACCAATGGATTAAAACTTTCTGTTATGGGACTACTTACGATTGTTATTTTCACAGGAAGCATATATTTTAAAATTACTCCCTCCCCGGGTTACACCTGAATTTATGTTAAAATCAAAATTTCAAGAAAATCCGACTGTCAACAAAAAAGATTCTAAATTGTGCGGTTATAATTTTGGAATTTGGCATTCTGTTCAAGAGTATATTTATTTTTTAAACCTCATAAAGGATTTAAACTTTCTGTTGTGGGACTATTTAACATTGTTATTTTCACAGGAAGTATATATTTTTAAAATAATCTCTATCAGGGTTACACCTGAATTTCTGGACAAAAGTAAATATCACTTAAATATCACTACGGTTAAACATATTGTAGTCCTAAATTGTTATATTGTGATTTTCCTATAAATACTGGTCTCTCAATAAGTATTTCCGTCAGCGCTAGTTTCTCGTGTGACGTCATCTCGTTGACTGTGGGAATGTTGCCGCTTGTATCGTAGCCACGTCCGCCGCTCAGGCAATTTGCTAGTAACGCTCGCCACCCACCGCTCACCGCTTGTATCGTAGCCGAGGCCTTATAATACCACTTCATAGCTGTACACCATTTACATGTCGTCATAGGACCTACTCGTAGTTCAACTGTTTTGTCTTTGTGATAATCGGTGTTGCAGTTGTAGTGAAACCCTGACATTGTTTTTCAGACCATGGAAGCACCTTCATGTGACATCTTTTAGAACTGTATTTTTGAACGGCAGCCATTTTGACCTGGGGATTTTGTTGACTGTACTTTTTGGGAGCCTCACGATGCACGGCAGGATTTTTTTTATTGTATCTTTTGACAGCCTCGCGATTTACGGCGGGATTTTTTGCATTGTATCTTTTGACAGACTCCCTATGTGCTTTAGCACGATTAGTATTAGAAAAACGTTTTCGCCGTTTTTTCCATGTTTCTGAGTGGTTTGAACAATGGAACAATGATCTGACTCAACAGTATCAGATGACAAAACACGGTTCTGTCGACGGAGACTGAGGGGTTTGGAGATCATTGTCTGAAAGCTGCCCAATTTCTTCAATATTATCCGCAATATAAGAGGGAACGGGAGTATCTGGAATAGAAGGGTTTAGAGGAATAACCACATCAAAATGATAAGCCCAACTGATGCACCAATACCTTGTGGTCAGTGAGTAGGAAAGTGAAAGTGAGGGAGGGGCAAGGTACAGTTATTTGTACCAGGTTTCTTGTTTCAAGGCTATATACATTTTAAGAAATCGTGATCAGTCTGTAGGCAACAAAATACAAAATCCAATTTACCAATATTTTAAACCCTTCAAAAAAATTTCATAAGACTTATAACCGTACTATATTTTGTTTAATTGGAATATCTGTCTCATAAATAGTATAAATTGTTCGAGATTTCACCACGTTTAGACAAATCGTTCATTAGATATGATGATAAATATATAGATCGGGGCAGCAAAATATATAGATAGATGCCCCGATCCGGATTTGCATGGATCGGTAGAGAAATCAAAGTTAAATGTATATTAAACAAAAGAATATATCAATAAATATATTATACTATGTATTTTTATGGGGATTTTTAGTTACTTTGACCCCCAGATCCCCTAAAATTTCGAATTTTGTTAAACCCTTTCTTAGCGAGCACCTATGGCCCTAGAGGAAGCAACATACCAAATTTCATTCCAATCCGTTTGGTAGTTTTGGAGAGATCGTGATTTAGTAAATTTGACCCACCCAAAGCCCCCTAAGATTTCGAATTTGTTTAACCACTTTCTTATCCAGCACCTACGGCCCTAGATGAAGCTACATACCAAATTTCATTCCAATCCGTTCAGTAGTTTTAAAGAAATCGTGATTTAGTAACTTTGACCCCCCCCCCCCCCCCCCCCTAAGATTTCGAATTTTTTTAAACCCTTTCTTAGCGAGCACCTATGGCTCTAGAAGAAGCTACGTACCAAATTTCATTCCAATCCGTTCCAGTAGTTTTTGAGAAATCTTGATTTAGTAACTCTGACCCCTCCCCCCCAACAACCCTAAGATTTCGAATTTTTTTTAACCCTTTCTTAGTGAGCACCTATGGCCCTAGAGGAAGCTACATACCAAATTTCGTTCCAATCCGTTCAGTAGTTTTTGAGATTTCGTGATGAGTCAGTGAGTAAGTGGTATTTGGCTGTTATATATATAGATGTAGTAGAGTAGAGGAACTAAAAAATTACCAACTGTTGCATCGCCTAGTTTGCGCGTCCCCGCGTTCTTGCTATGGTAGGCCTACTCAAAACTTGATGAGGACAAAAGTTGCCGGTGCGTGGCCAGCCTATCTACTGACTTGTAAAAACAGTTTCTTTGTACATGGTACAATAGGCTCTTAGTAATTGGTTTAGTTGAGATTCTTTAACTCTTTTGGTGGAAATCCAATAACCATAAATCTTATATTAGGCTACATTAACTGATTTATGATAGGTTAACGTGAAAACCATTTAGGGCTTATTTGACGAGACCGACAGTCGGCCAGAACTGACAATTGTTTGAAATTGATATAATTAGGCTATTGTGAATGTGAATGTAGCGAGCAATTAACCGGACCGACAATTGACCTGTACTTTAGCCATGACTGACCTTTTGTGTGTAACCTCACTTAGTGACACGCAAGAGAGATACGGCAAACGAATTGCTGTAATCTTTCTTCCGAGTAGTACCATAGATCATGAATAATAAAATAGATCATGCATGCATACGAGGGCTGTGTCCCGAAAATAGTGCATGATCGCGCCGCGAGGTAGCGCTAGGGAGAAATCATTGGTAGCATTGGTGTTTCACACAGCTTCCGTCGTTTCCCCAATAGATAGCGCCACTATCGTCGAATTTTCAGTGGAACGAAATATTGCATTGGATCGGAGTTCTATTAGGTTATCCAAATACAATGGTAGTACCAAAATAAATCACGATTGTTCCGTTTTATTTAGATTAGGGTTGAGCATCGATGGCCGATATTTTCAAAACATCGATGTTCTCATGTCGATGATCGATGTTTTTTTACATCGCTGGAAATAAACCAATAATTTTCCTACATCGATGGTTCTCCTCGACATCGATGTTTTTAAATATTTACAGTATTTTTTGTGCATTTATTTTGATAAATTAATCATGAATAATTGACATACTGAGTTCGACATTAATTAAGAAAAGAACCTTGTTTTCAATAAGAAGTCAACATCATATATAATTGTAATATTTACGTTTTGTATCAATTTAGTTAACACGTTCACTGCTAATGACGCACATGTGGCACTGAACACTATGGGAAGCGGCCGACGTACAGTGCATTGCGTGCTTCGCACGCCAACCCCCATATTGGGAGTATTTTCAATACAAAATGCATTGCGTGCTTCGCACGCCAATTTTAAACCAATGTGCAATGTCCTCTTTAAAATATTAGTGATTATTACGTAGAAAGGTTCAAAAATAAAAAATAAAGTAATTTCTACTCATTTTAGCTATAAATATACAAAATAATAGGTCAGCTCCTAGCATAGGAAATACGAAATTTGCGTAACGTGACTTTGATTGTTGTTGTTTCTTTCACCTCAGGAATTATTGTCTTAGGCCTAAGTAAAGTTTTAACAAACTAAGATAAATACATTTTTAACAATTTTATAAATAAATATCCAGCAACTAACTCTCTTTTTCAGAAATTTACAAAGTATATAGGTAATGTTATTCGGTAAGGCGTAGGCCTAGTATGTCTTATATAACTCAAAACTAAGAAGCAATGAAAATCAATCTTCTTTTAACTAAAAAAAGTGTTATAGGTTTTCTGAAGAGATTGCTTTTTTAAATATACTGTACATCGATGTTTACAATTAAACTACATCGATGTTTTCAGGTCGATATTATTGTCACATCGATGGTTACTGCCGATTTAAACATCGATGGTGAACAGATACACCATAGAAGCCCTTCAAAGTATATAGTCACCGATATATTGTATCTGTTGCATGGCGTCGGCCGAAGTCACAGATACTCAAATCTAAAAGTATCGGTTTTATTAACAGTATTTGTTTGCGTATCTGTCACTCAAAAACAGTATTTTGTACTAAATAAATATAGATATTTAGATTCAATCACGGTTTTAATTGAATTTAGCCAACATTCCTTTTAGTTTTTATTAATTAAATTGAGTTAGTTTATTAAGCCTTAAGTTTTACATGAATGCTTTAATTATCACGTAGCATTTAACTGTCAAACGATACCCAACAAGCATAATATCATATGGCATATCATATAGCATGAAGCATAGTATGCAAATAAAAAAAATTTAAACCGATACTCAATTAATTAGTACTGTATAATGTATGGTGATAAAGAGTATACTAAATAAAACCAGAATTTCGTTAATAAAATAAATAGTATATTTTTCCTACAGCTGTTTAATTAAAGTGCGTTTATACAAACTCACAGCAGTGTGCAAACTAAACTATACTAGAAAAGGTCTAGCATGAGCCGTGGCCTCGAGATGCGCAGTAGGCTCGGAGTTGATATGAGTGGTGGGGGGTCAGAAAGGCTCAGTCTGTTGCCGCGCTCTGAACATAATACTTCGGCATGGAAGCCCTTGTACGGGTTTCCAATAAATACATTATTTGTGCGTGGTGTCCCTTCCCCTCCAGCGGACGGGTCCCCACTAGCCTAAATTCTTCCCTCCCGCCAGCGCATCTGAGAGCTCATGCTGCATCTGACGAATTATACATGTTTTCAGCGTCAAATAATTATACCTCTTTGTTTTACTTTACCGCACAGCTAAACAGCTGGAGCGCACTGTACGCAAAGTAAACAGCTGATGTAGACTACGTTTTGAAAATGATGATTCTTATGGAACTAGCCTCTGTAAAGCAGATCTTTTTAAAAACTAAAACACAATTTAAAATGTAGCTGTAGGAAAAACGTTGTGTGTATCACGAGTGCAAAGTTTAATTTGTCACACTCGATAAACTTTGCCGCCCGAGGCTTATCTCGTGCGACAAACTCAACTTTGCACCCTAGATTCACAAATAACTATTTCTGATTATAAAGCTAAATTTCCATTTCAACACTGAGCCCAACACTATTGGGGATGTTGTTGGACTCAATGTTTCGGGCCTATACGTACTTTCTTGCGTTGAGCCTAATAATGCCGGGCTCAGTGTTGCAAGTCTAGGACCTGTTTCCATTCCGTGCTTACAGCAGACTGTAGTCAGCTCGCCAAGGACGAACAAACTGCTGCAGCGTTTTTGGTGATTTCTTACATCTCTGTGAGTTTTAAAACATCACTCTTCTCCCAGTTACCACTCTTATTTGCATTTGCTTATCTTATCAGAGTTTTTGATATGTGAACACGTTTAAGATGAAACGTATAAACTAATAACTAAACAAACACGTGGTAATTAGTGAAAACAATAAAAAAAGGTGAAGAGCACTCCAGCGTCGACGCTGTCAACTAACATAACACCTATACCAATGAATACTTAAGTATTCATTGCCTATACACCTGATCTGCTTTGTGCCCAACATTGCGCCTCAACATTTTTGTCCCCATCTTTGCGCCGCGTCAAATTGATGTGTTTCCATTTCAACTTTGCCCCAAACAAAGTGTCCATCTTTGAGCCCAACATTACTGGGCGCAACTTTTGTTGAAATGGACACCTAGCTTAGCCCATATACTGACCAACCAATATATATATAAATAAAAAACGTAATGTGCGTGAATGTATATGTGCCGCGTTTGTGTTTTGATTTGTACTTATTACTAGCAGTTACCCCTGCTTCGCTCGCAGGTTTGGATAAATTGACCCTCACCAATACTCGCACTTTCAAATAATTGAACCGCTGACGTAAGTTGAACGAATTTCCAAAATTAAGTTTATATGTTTTAGGGTTTCAACCCACTATTTAAGAATTTTGTAGCTGAATAGCTGCCTACGTGCATGAAATATTTTAATATAATTTGTCTTCAAGCTCTGTTCACGCGCTGATTCGTTCCGCTCGCAGCGGAATAACTCGCTTTGCGAGTTTGCATCGCGGCCGGCGCCGGTCTCTTGAACTTACTACTTTTAAGGTATTTTACGTTTTGATCGATTTTGGGGGAACCAGAAGGGCTATAAGGTCGTGTAAAAAAACAAATTATGGAGAATAATCTCCTATATTTTTTTATCGAAAGAAAATGTTGACGTTATTACAAAACAAGTTATGAAATTTCATCGTTATATTTACAAGAGCACTTTTTGTGGAAATTTGGCATAAGTTGGGGTTTTTCGTTTTAGGTTACAACAATATTGCTGAAGATCTACCTGGCCGATTTTCGAGCGGTTTGTTTTAAATGAAAGACAATTTTGTAAGTTTAATCTAAAAATTGTGTAATGTTATTTTAATTTTATTGTTATACTGTATTTACAAGGACTCTTTTAGGATTTTTGTTTTTATTTTAGAATACCACCATTTTTACTTTCTCCACCCTATACGTAGTATATGGAGAAAGTATTGTTTTCGTAAAAACGTTCGAATTTGAATTTTCAGTTGAATTATCTGTTTTGGTGCTCCCAGAACCCCAAAAAATTGTTTAGTGCAATTATCTGTGTTGGTGCTCCCTGAACCCAAAAATATTTTTAGTGGAATTTTTTGTTTTGGTGCTCCCTGAACCCAAAAAAGTGTTTTTAACGTGGTGTCTGTCTGTCAGTGTGTCAGTATGTATACACGACCAGAGGGGACACTATTGGTCCGATTTTCATGAAATTTGGTATGTAGGTACTAAACCCTAATATCTCCAGGCGTTTTTTTCATTTTTTGGAATTTTTAATTTTTAAGGGTAATTTACCCCTAAAAACGAATAAAAAACGACAAAAATGCAAATTTCTCAAAAACGGCTCTAACGATTTTGATCAAATTTTCAGTATTTATAGTGCTTAAGATGCCAAACAAAATGACACCATCCGCTTTTATCAAAACTTCGGCGTTTCATAATTATGGGGAAATGTTAAAAAATAAACAAGTTTATGTTGTCAATCTAGCATCACGGCAACGGCTGCAAGGGATAGCACAACGGTAGAGAAGACGGCCAGTAATTCAAAGGTCGCGCGATCGAATCCCGCCTGGGACAATAACTTTTTTATACGATTGACATAGGTAGAATATTATTTTTTTGTTTTGTTCTAAAAAAAAAAATAAAATGATTAAAAACAATATTATTTTGACTACAGTAAGTTGGGAGAAAGTTTGTGTCAGTTAACTGATACCGTTTATTATACATATTTCTGGTGATTTATTTTATCCAACGACTTTTTACTGACCCATGTGACACAGCCAACCCAGAGATGTTGTTTTACCTAGTTTCTGAAATAAATGTACAACTTTCCAGCTCTCTATTTATCATGGGAATTAAAGGTGTATTGTTATAGGGCAGTTACCACATTTTAACTTCTAATTGAAATTATTTTTACGGCATCAACTCCATCTTGTGCTAATTAATCACTGAGGCAAATTTGGCTTCGAACCTTCAAACGGTCTGCGCGCGCACACACATACAAATTTGGATCCGAACCTTCAAACGGTCTGCGCTCGCTCACACATACAAAGTTGGCTTCGAACCTTCAAACGGTCTGCGCTCGCTCACACATACAAATTTGGCTTCGAACCTTCAAACGGTCTGCGCTCGCACACACATACAAATTTGGCTTCGAACCTTCAAACGGTATGCGCGCGCACACACATACAAATTTGGACCCGAACCTTCAAACGGTATGCGCGCGCACACACATACAAATTTGGATCCAAACCTTCAAACGGTCTGCGCGCGCACACGCACACAAATTTGGCTTCGAACCTTCAAACGGTCTGCGTGCGCACACACACAAATTTGGATCCGAACCTTCAAACGGTCTGCGCGCGCACACACATACAAATTTGGCTTCGAACCTTCAAACGGTCTGCGCGCGCACACACTTACAAATTTGGCTTCGAACCTCAAATGGTCTGCGCGCGCACACACTTACAAATTTGGATCCGAACCTTCAAACGGTCTGCGCGCGCACACACACACAAATTTGGCTTCGAACCTTCAAACGGTCTGCGCGCGCACACACATACAAATTTGATCGTACATACCCACAGGCTTTTCTTCTTTATACATTACTAAAGTACTCTGCCCCTTCTCGCTTCGCTCACCAACCTCCACGGAGACTCTCGGCAAAGCATATACAAACAGATTATTGTATACTCTGAAATTTTCACGGAAATGGCAAATTGATTAGGACAGAGACATTTTGATCAGGGTAGGGTGTTGGGAGTAGCGGTGACCTTGACTGTTACCCATGTACAGTAAGGGCAGATTTTTTGTATGAATGACAGGAATATAATAAAGATATATATATATATATAAATACAATTTACATATTAATATTAATATACAGTTTTCCCCTCATCATTAACAGACTGTGAGTCCACCCGACTTTGATTTTATTACATATTCTATGATTTTGTGAATAATTTATTTAATTGTTTGTAAGCGTGTTAAGTTAGATAATGGCCGAATGGCGTCGATTTTAAGGACGACGATTGGCTATTGTCGACTTATCAATGAGAATAAAGAAAACTAGGCTGCTTCCAAGCAAGGCATCGCAGAGCATCGTATTTAGTTAACAACTGGGACGGTCAGCATTGATTACACTTAATTGTGCGCGACATGAATAATAGAGAATAGGCCTACATCTCTCGTGCTTCAATGAAGTTAAAAGAGTTTTATTAGCAAAACTCAAACAACGCTCATATTTTCATGCGATGGAAATTTTAACCATATATTTAAAATAATTAAGTTGTCTGCTTTGTTTCTAATGAATAAGGTTTATCAGACGCTGGAATTTATTAGCATCAGCTTACAATTTTCTACGCTTGCTTCAGTCAGGTCTACCCGAGCCTTCGCGTGCAGATAGAAATAAACCAATTAAAAAATATCGGGTAAATATACAGAGTGATTGAAGAAGAAACGGAAAAACTTTCAGGACGTGTTCTAATAGTGAAAATAAAGAAAAACAGTTCCTGTAAACATAGGTTCGGAAATGCTTCGTTTTCCAGATATGCACCATTTTGTTTTTTGTACAAAAAAA
>JAGFPH010001693.1:239716-250242 GCA_018207615.1 Philaenus spumarius
ACTTCTTTTAATCTCCACTTCGGCTTTATCCGCGTACATTCGGGAAACGTCGTTGGCCCCGTAGCAGAGATAAAACAAAAATACTGATTTCTTTTCATTATAATAACACTTTTTATCTAAACTTGAATATACCGTTAAAATACATTAATCATTGCTTCTAAAGCAACTTTAGCATTAAATCATACGGCTTCCTTACTGGATTCACGTCTGTTAAGTTCCTCTCATAAACTCAAAGCTCGAAGTTTTGTTTACAATACATATCTCTTACTTAAGAAAGAGTTAGTATTAAAAGTCTAAATTAATTTCACAGATAAAACAATAACTTATTCGCTTAGGTTTTTTTAAATATTGTAAATAAAAAATGCTCAGAGGTCTATCGAAAGTACTTAATGTTTGCTTAGGCCTACTCTGTTTAGATTTAAACATGAATAGTTGGTGTGAAATGTTTTTTCTGAAACATAAATAAACAAAGCGTCCGTAGCAATGTATTTCAATATTAGTGATTTCATTTTAATTTTCTGTGGCAGGAAACATCTGTACAGGATCAGGATCTTTAGGAAATGACATTGCCAAGCATTGGCGGATCTACGGGGGGGGGACGTACCCCCCAAACCCACCAAAAAATGTCTTAGGTATATATTACAATCACATTACATTTAAAAGTCACAAATATTGAATCGCAACCAACCCGTTATTTTGAACTCAAGTTCTTGTCGACATGCGATTAACGGTTAAGAAAACAAATCCATCAATGTTATCACATTATTTTAATCGTTCATTCAAACCAACAACAATGGCCTACACTATAAAACATGGATTAAGAACTATTAGAAGTCGTTACATACGGATAACTTTAGACTGCTCCTTAAACAGAAAGGATTGTTTTGTTTTCAAACTATTTTTGGTGGAGGGCATATTCTTAAAAAAGAACACCGTAGATGGAGCACATTTGTTGTTGGATCTGCTACCTTCACTGTTCGTAGATACGCTAATCACGTTGCACGTGTGGTTCTTTATCTTTTGTTTAAACTTAGATTACCAGCAATTCCGTTGCTCTTTGTCAATTGAAACAGGCGGTGCTGCCGTTGCCACGGCAACGGGGCCCGTAGGTCAGGGGCCATGAGCTGTTCTTCAAATCTTACAATACTACCAGCGACGTTTTACAATTGTTTCATAAAATGTAGAGTTATTTTAAAACTCTATTGTAAAACGCGTTTTGGGGTAAAATGTTAGTAGACACCGCTAATATGGGCTCTTATGGGCCTACACCTGAGATGCGTTGCTGAGTTGAACGATCGTTATGGCAGCTGTGGAGGGAGGGGGTGTCATGACAGATGTAGGCCCATAAGAGCCCATTTTAGCGCTATCGGTCCGCGGTGTCTAGTAATAAACTAGAGTTTTATAAACCCTTTATATACGGACCGGGCTCTATTTCCCTTAATCAATACGTTAATAAATGAAAGTGTGGTATGTCCACGCGTGCCGCTGTTAGTACGCAACCCACCCCCGCAGCCCCATGGTTACACGGTTTGATAGCCTTCCATCCCCCATCCACGAAGAAGGTTTCGGTTTGGAACTATCGGAGTTGGGTTCGGAGATATAAGTCTCAAAAGAGCGCATCGAGCAGCTGGGAATCGAGTACCGAAGTGGTCGGAATGTTTCCGAATATATTAGAAGCTTCCAGAATTTGCTAAAATATTCCAGACAGAAGCTTCTAAAATGTTCCTAGGATTTTCTACAATATTACAGAATGTTCTAGTCTAGAATGATAAAGAATCTCCTAGAAGGTTCGAGAATTTTCTAAATTGTTCCAGACAGAATGTTCTTGAAGCTTTCAAAATGTTCCCAGAATTTCTAGAATATTACAGAATGTTATAGTCTAAAATGTTAACGAATCTCCTAGAAGGTTCGAGAATGTTCTAAAATGTTCCAGACAGAATGTTCTTGAAGCGTACAAAATGTTCCCAGGATTTTCTAGAATATTACAGAATGTTCTAGTCTAGAATGTTAAAGAATCTCCTAGAAGGTTCGAGAATGTTCTAAAATGTTCCAGACAGAATGTACTAGAAGCTTTCAAAATGTCCCCAGGATTTTCTAAAATATTACAGAATGTTAAAGAATCTTCTAGAATGTTCGCGAAAATGTTTTAAAATGTTCCAGACAGAATGTTCTAGAACCTTCCAAAATGTTTCCAGGATTTTCTAGAATATTACAGAATGTTCTAGTTTAGAATGTTAAAGAATCTCCTAGAAGGTTCGAGAACGTTCTAAAATGTTCCAGACAGAATGTTCTAGAATGGTTCAAAATGTTCCCAGGATTTTCTAGAATATTACAGAAGGTTAAAGAATCTCCTAGAAGGTTCGAGAACGTTCTAAAATGTTCCAGACACAATGTTCTAGAAGCTTCCAAAATGTTCCAGACAGAATGTTCTAGAAGCGTTCAAAATGTTCCCAGGATTTTCTAGAATATTACAGAATGTTCTAGTCTAGAATGTAAAAGAATCTCCTAGAAGGTTCGAGAATGTTCTAAAATGTTCTAGACAGAATGTTTTAGAAGCTTCGAAAATGTTCCAGGCAGAATGTTCTAGAAGCTTTCAAAATGTCCCAAGGATTTTCTAAAATATTACAGAATGTTCTAGTCTAGAATGTTAAAGAATCTTCTAGAATGTTCGAGAATGTTCTAAAATGTTCCAGACAGAATGTTCTAGAACCTTCCAAAATGTTCCCAGGATTTTCTAGAATATTACAGAATGTTCTAGTCTAGAATGTTAAAGAATCACCTAGAATGTCAAGAATGTTCTAAAATTTTGTAGACAGAATATTCTAGAAGCTTCCAAAATGTTCCCAGGATTTTCTAGAATATTACAGAATGTTCTAGTCTAGAGTGATAAAGAATCTCTTAGAAGGTTCGAGATTTTTTTTTAAATGTTCCATACAAAATGTTCTAGAAGCTTCCAAAATGTTCTCAGTATTTTCTAGAACATTACAGAATGTTCTAGAATGTTAAAGAATCTCCCAGAAGGTTCGATAATGTTCTAAAATGTTCCAGGCGGTTCTGAACCATCGATGGGACTTCCTGTTCCTGATCGTTCGAGAATCCGAAAACGATCTATGGAAAGCTATACATTTAAACTCGGCATATAGGATTGGAAATATATATTTTCAATTTAGTCCAGTCAATGAATGCATTGTAGAGTGCATGGAATATGCGATAATTTTTGACTTTAGGACTTTGTTAAGAGTAATTAGGAGGTAAACATACTAAAAGTCCCCACCCCTGGGAGGTGAGCATAAGGTGGGAGGGGGGTGGAAAGGTCCCATTTTTAGGTTTTTGTCTTATATCTCGGAAACGGTGCAATGTAGGAAAAAATATTTCAAATAAAAAGTAAAGTTAATTAAATTTCCTATGAAATAGTATCTGTACGTATTTGTCGAATTCCTAACGGTTTTCGAGATATAAGTTGTTGAAAATCGACAATTTTCGAAAAAAAATCGTGTTTACCTCACTCAATTTGTTAAACTTTGCTTCTAATGCCTCCCATGACCGTTTCTCAGAAAAGTTGTCAGAAACGAAGTTGTAGAGCATTAAATTTTCTTCAATTTTATATACACTTTTGCCATTTTATCTTCAACCAATCAAACGTTATAGAATTTCTAAGATGTACACTTAATTTCGATGTTCCTCTAGAAAATTAGTATGTTGAGAGCCTGTTGCGTTTTAACTGCTGTAACTTGCTATCATGATGAAGAACAATACGTTAACAATGGAAATAAGGTAATCGCAATTAAAACACACATTTTTTTTATAATCTACTATTGGAAACCCCCGCACGCCAACCCGTTGGAACATTCTATACACATAATAATGTTGTTGTTTTTTTTACAATAAAGGTGTAGGATTAATAATAACCCCAAAGCAAAGATGGGAAATAATGTTAAATGTTCAAATCAAATTATTTCAATATTATTGGTTTTCGCCATTCCGAATATTGTGAATTGATAAAATCAAATGTTAGACTTACCGTCTTCAATATTCCATTTGTTCGCCGTTTAGAACGACGGCCGTTTCGGTTATTCAACCATTTTCAAGTCCATTCGGCTTCCCTTAGTCAATTTTGAACACTTAAATAAATACACATAAAAACACTTAACACAAAACATTTACACGCACACACGAGTTAAAATTGTTCCTGAACTACATCATCACTGAACCGTACCGCGCGGTGTCTTAAACAAATTATTTCTTATATTTTATAACAGCAGTTATAATAAAGGTTAAAAGAACCAGCAAGGCTCTGGTCTACACTTTAATAAAAACCTAACCTAAAAGTTTGAAATCAGGTGTTAATCGAAATATTAGAGCAAGCAGCTGTTTTGCTTGCTTATTCAAATTAATTGTCTTATTTTATTCAATTGGTTGCTATGGTAATTCATCAGTTTATGCCTAACGTAAGAATTTTCTCCGACTTAAATTTACGAAGTTCCTCTAGAAATCAGTATGTTGAGAGCCTGTTGCGTTTTAACTGCTGTAACTTGCTATCATTATGAAGAACAATACGTTAACAATGGAAATAAGGTAAGTGTAATTAAAACACAACACTTTTTATAATTATAGCTTTTATTATATTATTACTAATCATACAATGAAAGTATGTACATGGTCGGATAGAAGCTGTTACCACGATAAATGTCGGTTTTACTTTGCGAGACCGTTATATCAGAAACCCTCAACATCCACGTGTGAAGACTACATTTCAAACGCAATGGAACAGGTTAGTGACTTACTGGAGGATAATAGTGACTGTCAGTTCACTGTAAACGAAATTATGGACGCTATTACGGGGAGGATACCTGAGTGGAGAACTATCAAAACAGAACTGTTGAAAGTATATATGAAGATCGAATACTCGTGATCGCAGGATCCAACAGATTCAAGGTACCAATAATTTGTTTTACAGACACCGGGTATAAATTGCTAACCAACACTTGGTATGATAACAAGGAAAACAATGATGAAGAAGAGTGAGTAAGGATCGTCGAAAAGCTGCTGAAATAATAAGCAAGATATTCAGAGTAAAGTGTACAATTATAACACTTACCCGCCTAGAGATAACTTCTTGAAGGATGCAGATTCTCTCCCAAAATCCCTCCATACCTTTCTTGAGGAGGTTATGATGAAAAAACTAAAAAATCTGAGGAATCAAGGAAGAAGTGTGTTGCTACTGGGCATCACATCAGTTGTCAGGCCTCGTACCTTCTTGTCACCCATACTGATAGGCATCTCCCTTCTACTCCACAGCAAGTACGCTTCTAAGAACATGATTGATCTTTTAGCAAGTCTAGGTTTCAGCTCATCTTATTACGAAGCACAAACACTGGAATTATCTGCTATTGCCCTGTATTCAACCAACTTGTTTTTGGTAACGTGGATTTCAATGTTTGCACCATAGACGGGCTGAATACCTTCCATGCTATGGGTGGGATTAAATGTGTCACTCCATCCAAACATGTTGGAAGAGATTCAGAAATACCAAGATTGAATTACCATCAGTCATTGTAAATACATTCATTATATGATTCGTAATAATAAAATAAAAGCTATAATTATTATTAAAAAAAGTTCTCAGGACTTTCGGCACCTTAGGACGCGAAGTGTTATTGGTTTTTCGCGAAACGTCGTGATTGTGTACATATTAATTTGTTTACAGGATTTTGTGTTGTGTTTTGTGGTTTTGTGTTTGTTGTGTAACGCGAAGAATTTTGATTTGACGACATCACGTCATGTCTAGCAACTGTGCATTTGGAACAGCAGTAAAGGTGGGTGAAGTCCATTAGGAGTTTAGTCTATATACTACAATATCTATCAGTGATAGCTGTATCAGTGACAGGCTAGGGAATTAAATGGGCTACAAAAACGTATCTTGACATTCTTTGTTAAAACGCAAGATTTGATACTTCGCTAATTTTTCTTAAAATAGATTCTTGCTAGGTTAAACTTTATGCCTGGTTTGAATTCAATCGGCCAAACCGTTTTGTAGATACAAATTATTTTGAAGAAAAAAAAAAACAAAATGGCGAATGTCTGAAAAATTAAGCGTTTTAAGAGTAAAAAAATTAAAATAGTGTTGAGCATGCTGTTCTAGTTTTACGTTACTTTTCGAAAGAGAACTAAGAACAACTTTGCTTAGCGATTAATGTCTTACTAGAGGGCTTCGTCCCTTGCTCTCTTCGCTCACCAACCCCCACGGCGAAGCAAATGCAAACAGATTATGGTAAACTATGGCAATTTTCAAGTTATAAAATATGACCAAAATGTGATGCGGTAAAGCAGTATTCCAAACTGGTCAAATAAGCCTAGGAAAGAATAAAGTTGGCATAATTTTAATAGTGATTGGTGTTAGAATTATGATTTAGCAAGCATTTTTGCGTTTATTTATTGTTTGTAACCTAAAAAAACTGTTGAGGAAAATAATTCTAAATTTTCCAAGTTGGTAACTATGGTAATGAATGTAAATGCATTTAAAAAACGTGGGTTGGTTCAGAATGGGCCACACATAGAATTGGTTGCTAAGCTGTTGATTCAAATCAACTGTTTTATCTGTTATAGGACTCATTTTCAGGCTAGCTATCATCGTTTTGGCTGTACGATTATTAATCAGTCAGTTAGGACTTCTTTTATACTAATATTATAAAGAGGTAAAGTTTGTTTGTTTGTTTGTATGTAGGGGGTAATCTCTCAAACTAATGAACCAATTGAAAAAAAATAGTTTTACTAATAAAAAGCTACACTATCCCTGAGTAACATAATATATGCCATATAAACATATTCATTTCGATAAAAACATTTTTTATTTCAATATTTGTAAATTTAGTCGGAAAAAAATCTTAAGTTACGCCTAGACTGATGAATTACCATAGCAACCAATTGAATAAAATTAGAGGCAAAACAGCTGTTTGCTCTAATATTTCCATTAACGTCTGATTTCAAACTTTGAAGCAACTATTTTTCGTATTTCTAATTCTTAAGTTAGGTTTTTATTAAAGTGTAGACTAGAGCCTTGCTGGTTCTTTTAACCTTCATTATAACTGCTGTTATAAAATACACGAAATAATTTGATTTGAACCTTTAACATTATTTCCAATCTTAGCATTATTAATCCTACACACCTTTATTATAAAAAAAACCATAACATGATTATGTGTATAGAATGTTCTAACGGGGTTGGCGTGCGGAGCACGCAGGGGTTTCTTGTAGTAATTTATGAAAAAATGTTATGTTTCAATTTCAATTAGGCTACCTTATTTCCATTGTTAAAGTATTGTTCTTCATTATGACAGCAAGTTACAGCAGTTAAAACGCAACAGGCTCTCAACATACCAATTTCTAGAGGAACATCGAAATTAAGCGTACATCTTAGAAATTCTATAACTTTTGATTGGTTGAAGATAAAATGGCAAAAGTGTATATCAAATTGAAGAAAATTTAATGCTCTACAGCTTCGTTTCTGACAACTTTTCTGAGAAACGGTCATGGGAGGCATTAGAAGCAAATGTTTAACAAAAATAGTGAGTTAAACACGATTTTTTAGAAAATTTTCGATTTTTAACAACCTATATCTCGAAAACCGTTAGGAACTCGACAAATAGGTACAGAAACTATTTTACAGGAAATTTTATTAAATTTAATTTTTATTTGAAACATTTTTTTCTTTATAGCACCGTTTCCGAGATATAAGACAAAAACCTAAAAATGGGACCGTTCCACCCCCCCTCCCGCCAGGGGTGGGGAATTTTAGTATGTTTACCTCCTAACTACGCCCAACAAAGTCCTAAAGTCAAAAATTATCGCATATTCCATGCACTCTACACCCTCTTTTGAGCACTCATTGACTGGACTAATTCGATGTGTTCGTAGAAGATATTTCAGGTAAAATGTACACATAGACGTGGAATGGAACTTTAAAAAACTTTCGGAAATCGTGGTTTTTCCGCTTTTTGCGCTGATCATGTATGTAAGCGCGAATGTGAATCATAAATTGATTTGGACTTAACTCGCCATACGCTTTTGGGCCAAATAATATGCAGGATGTACCATAAGTAAAGAGCCAAACTTCGAAATATGGTTCTATGGGTCAAAATCTATACATAATTAATTTGCTAGGGGTTATTTTGTGAGTAGAACTCCTCCTAGAGTTTTTAACCGATTTTGATGTTTTTGGTGTCATTTTACAGAGCTCACTCTGAAGTTGTGCTTCCCTTAAAATGAGCTCAATGTATGTTAAGGGCTTCGCCCCAGTGGCCCTCAAAGTTGCCATGTTAATCTTATGGAAGGTCAATCTTAAGGAAGAAGAAGAAAGATTTCTTTTGATTTTATCAGGGGCACAAAAAACAGCTGTTCGTATGAAAAGCTTAAAACAGCTGATTTTGATCAACAGCTGATTTTGATCAACAACTGATTTGGATCAAAAACTGAATCTCTTATATAAAATGCAATGTCCTGACTGACGATCAACGCAGAGCCGATTCTATTAAAGCTAGAGACTTGAAATTTGGAAGGTACATCCGTCCAATAATGTAGAGGCGTGCTAAGAAAGGATTTTGCAAAATTTTGAATTTAAAGGGTAGAAAATGCGAAAATTCATCCCTCCCATAAGCAGCCATATAAAAGATAAAACAGCTGATTCGTATTTATTAATGTGTTATTCTGGTTACTATGGTGATAATTCCAAACTCTTTCAAAAAAAGTGTGTTGATTTTATAATAATAGGCCTAACCTAAAATTGTGTTAAACCTTTGGTTCAAATAAGCTGTTTTATTTATAATGTGTAATAATAATATAATGTTAAATTGTAATATTAGATGTTTGAATTATTATATTTCATAGGTTTTAAAGGCCTAACCTAAAATTGTATTAAACTTTTGATTCAAATCAGTTGTAGTTGTTTTATTAATTATGTGTAACACACATTAGGCCTATGTTGAATTACACGGGATACAAATTACAGGATGTTGAATTACACGGGATACGAATTACAGGCTTTCAAAGTTTCAAATTAAGCAATAGCGAAGCATTGCCGGGTCCACTAGTATAATATAATTTAACAGCGTATGTACATACAATATTGTTGTGTTTACTGTGTTGGTATAGGATGCCGGGTTGAACGAACCAATTATTACACATAACTTAACTATTATCCTTCATCCGATTGTTTTGACAGTTACACCATCCGATAGGAAATCAAAAGGGCTTCAAAAAAGGTGTCTTGAATTTTTGTTTGTTAAAATTTACGGATTTTGAGTAATTTAGGTTAGAAATTTTCAAACAGCTGCCATTTTTAAACAGATGATTAGATTTAATCACTTATTTTTCTTGAGATGTATCATGGTTAGGTTAAACTTTATGCCAAATTTGAACTCAATCAGTCAAAATGTTGTGTAGATATGATTTTTTTGTACAAAAAACAAAATGGTGCATATCTGGAAAACGAAGCATTTCCGAACCTATGTTTACAGGAACTGTTTTTCTTTATTTTCACTATTAGAACACGTCCTGAAAGTTTTTCCGTTTCTTCTTCAATCACTCTGTATATTTACCCGATATTTTTTAATTGGTTTATTTCTATCTGCACGCGAAGGCTCGGGTAGACCTGACTGAAGCAAGCGTAGAAAATTGTAAGTTGATGCTAATAAATTCCAGCGTCTGATAAACCTTATTCATTAGAAACAAAGCAGACAACTTAATTATTTTAAATATATGGTTAAAATTTCCATCGCATGAAAATATGAGCGTTGTTTGAGTTTTGTTAATAAAACTCTTTTAACTTCATTGAAGCACGAGAGATGTAGGCCTTACAGCCCAGCACAGCTCTATTCTCTATTATTCATGCCGCGCACAATTAAGTGTAATCAATGCTGACCGTCCCAGTTGTTAATTAAATACAATGCTCTGCGATGCCTTGCTTGGAAGCAGCCTAGTTTTCTTTATTCTCATTGATAAGTCGACAATAGCCAATCGTCGTCCTTAAAATCGACGCCATTCGGCCATTATCTAACTTGACATGCTTACAAACAATTAAATAAATTATTCACAAAATCATAGAATATGTAATAAAATCAAAGTCGGGTGGACTCACAGTCTGTTAATGATGAGGGGAAAACTGTATATTAATATTAATATGTAAATTGTATTTATATATATATATATCTTTATTATATTCCTGTCAATCATACAAAAAATCTGGCCTTACTGTACATGGATAACAGTCAAGGTCACCGCTACTTCCAACACCCTACCCTGATCAAAGTGTCTCTGTCCTAATCAATCGCCATTTCCGTGAAAATTTCAGAGTATACAATAATCTATTTGCATATGCTTCGCCGAGAGTCTCCGCGGAGGCTGGTGAGCGAAGCGAGAAGGGGCAGAGTACTTTAGTAATGTATAAAGAAGAAAAGTCTGTGGGTATGTATGATAAAATTTGTATGTGTGTGCGCGCGCAGACCGTTTGAAGGTTCGAAGCCAAATTTGTG
>JAGFPH010001694.1:0-10882 GCA_018207615.1 Philaenus spumarius
AAAGTACTTTTTTCGGGTGCAATATTATAAGTGTGCCACTTTTAGTAAATTGCTTTATCTAGAACGGTAAAAGCTATATTTTGATTTTATGGAACTATTTACAAAATTCAGACTGATATTGTGTAGGCATAAATTAAGTTTTTTTTACTGTCAACGTAATATATGTAGAACGGATTTAAGTCTTACCACAATTTGTTTTCACTTATTAGATATGAATTATGTACAACTTTTCTTCTATAAATAATACACAGAAAGTAAGTAACATTTGTACGTTTTAAGCTAAGAATCAGTATCTATTAATAATATATATTTGTATTATTTTTATTTTAAATGTAAGCCAGTCCACACAAACAAGTTTTTAAGTCCTTATCCTTACAATACATTTTCAAAATCCTATTTATATTTTCATCCATCTTTATGTATTTTCTTTTCATTTTACTCTTAACCTACCTAACTGGAAACTTGTCTGTGTTTTATTATTCTATGAAGAGTCGTGGAATTTTTACAACTTCAAAAATGTTAGCAGTCTTCACTTTATATGTGTTTAATTTGCCGTACCATCCTTCCACCGCGTTAGTGATTCTGTGCGCTACTGAAAATAGTTTCATCTGGAAATGTAGAAACGTTTTCAATCCATTTTTCAATAAAGTAATCAAAAAACTTATCAAGTTTTTCATTTGTGGAACATCACACCGGCTATTAAAAGCCATGCCTCTTCAATATCGTCCTTCTGTATGTGGGCAAGTGTTGCACTCATTCTTACATCTAGCCGTACTTCATAACATTATGCTTTTACTAAGTTTAAAATGTAGGAATTTCCATTATTATTAGCAGCGGTATTTGCAAAGTAGCCAAATACATAACAAACTGGGGTATTTTTTGCTAAATATTAGAAAAGAAAGGCATAAAATCGTTGGATATAACCCGGGTCATTCCTTTCTACCTGGAAAGTATCGGAAATATCCCGCCACCATCCATATAATGAGTTAAAACAGAGGAGTTTCTAATGCTTTGTTATTTAAGATTTAATTTTTAATGGCCTACATTTTTAGTGCTATACAGTTTTAAAACGCTGCTGTTTACACCTACCCTTTACATTCTACTGTCTAAATATGATTGAATTTCGTTTGTTGAAGATGAAACATTATCATACATATTATCTTAATAAATATTTATTTTGTAAACCAATGTGTGGTACAGCCAGCTTCGTCACAATAACTTCGATGGATTTGTTACTTACAAGTCATCATGTCAAATATCCATTCAATGACTGGTTTTGCTTTAGTTTTTCGGTAATTTTTGTAGTGTTAAACAAATTAGCTATTATATTTCGCTAGAAATTAAGTGTAAAGCAGGCTTACGGTTATTTCATATTATACGTATGTCTAATACACTCATTTTCGTTTCCACTCCTTCGAGTATCACATATTTTATATTTTTTAAACAAGTTTTATATTATGTTTTTAAAAACCGTAATTGGAATCTAACCAACCGTTTTAAATGTATGAGCTTTTCTAATCCATATAAGTCACATAATAAAGCATTATTAAAAGGCTTATCAAGAAAAAGGGAAGATGCAAATATTGAATTTGCGATGTTTTAGGCATTTGTTTGAAAGAATAAACTCGAAATGTAAGAAACCTTAAATGTATTGGGTAAACTCTTTTAAAATGGTTTACTACTTTAGTGCATTTATTATTTTATGGAATTATAAATTTCAAAAAATTATATTTAAATGTGATGTATAAAGAACAGACAATTATTTTAACCCCAAATACCAATAAAACAAACGTTTCACTTATTTCCATGGTTCCTGGTCAAATTAAGTTAAACATTAATAATTTACAATAACTTTGGTTTGGTTAATTTGTTTGCATAACTCTAGTTTAAGTAGCTTCAAAATCGTACACATAGATCAAGACTAGGCCTAACTTAAAACTGAAATGAATTATTGAAGCTAGTGAAGATAATCAGTGGTTGAAACTAAATAAATATATAAAAATATCAAAAATTATGTTTGTCAATTATGGCTATAGATAGAGGGGCTTCGTACGACAACCCCAAGGGTGTATGGTATATGTGACCTAGTAAATGTCTAAATCACTTTACCAGGTTTATAATAATCCTAGTAAACCCCTGTGAAATATCACAGGCCGATTAATTAGATACACATCCGAAATAAATAATTAAAAAAACACTATTTAAAAACAACAGAGTTAATTTAGTCCTACCTATGCTAACGAGGATTTTAACTCTGTAATTGTGTACAATTATAAGGATTATAAAACTGAAGGCCTATTTGCTAAAATTTTGTACTTATATACATTATATTATGTATCTAAATAAAGATAAAAATATTAACTTTTAATTGATTTCTAACTTCATATTGATAGATCAAATGATTTAGAAGTTATTATTATTATAATGAAGAAATTAATAATGGAATATGTTTAATACGAAGATGTAAGAATATTTCCGAAGAAACGAATAGGTATCTCTTTTTTAAATTTGTATAAATGAATATATTTATGATAAAAGGTTGTATTCATATTCAATTTTATAACCTCAAATCAAATCCTATAACGTATTAAAGCAGATATTAGTTCTTTAACTCATAGTACCAGGAGACCGAGCTAAAGCTCGATTATAAGCAGGGCTATGATTTCAATAATAAATATTGGATTATTGAGTTTTGAGGTTAGGCCTATAACATTAAACAACTAAATAAAGGGTATGTTTATTTAGCAGAAGTATTCGTTGCCATGGTAACTATAAATAGATACAACATTAGGCTTACCTCTAATAAAATACAGTTTAAAAGAAAACAGATGATTATTGTAATGACACTGAAAACATTTGCATCAGCTGTGCTTCGTTTAAAAGAAAACAGATGATTATTGTAATGACATTGAAAACATTTGCATCAGCTGTGCTTTGTGTTGTTTAAAATGGACAAATTTCACTTTTTAATTTAATAAAAAGACGTAGAAAACGAATTTTCCCAGACTGGTGACCATTTCCAATCGATTTCTCGTGGCCAAAAGCCCCATATAAAATCAAAATATCAAAAATCCTTAGACGGAGATTCCAGATCCATTTAGCAGACAGACAATTATCTCTCGCTTTAGAAGATAAGATTTGTTTAAAGTTGTAAACATAACCCCAAAGGTATAATCTATGCTAGGTTTTGTTTTAGCACATGCTGGGTGAAATCAGCTGTTATATTATACAAGAAATTATTATATTGATTGAAGTTGTAACATACCTTAAAGTATAATCTAGGCTTGGTTTGTTTAAGTATTACAGGTGATGGGTGAAATCCGCTGTTATATAATAAGTTAATCACGTACGTTCGGACGGACGGACGTACACTCGCTTTTATAGGAGTTGATAATGGTTAATCAGAACCAGCATGATTCTGAATAAAATCCTAACCTAAACATTTGAACCAGTGTACCATGAATTTGTTTCTACACCACCTTTGAGTCAAACTATACAGAAAGTTTTAAATCATTTCCTCTGTAGGCCAAATATAAAAATTCAACTCAGGCGTCTATGTCACTAATTTTAACATCCAAATCTCTACGCTTAATTTTATGAGTAAGTAGCCTAATTATCAAATGTTTTTATTGTTTATTCCCATCGCATTTTTGGTCTCGGGGTTGTCATTGAGGTATATTTTGCACTACAAAGACCACATCCTAGACCACTTTCCTACTTTTATAATAATTTAGCCTTTTGTTCATTTTCGAAATATTGCATTTAGGGTCTGGAGCGGGTGTAATGTCATGGTAAAACCAATTGGCGATCACTATTTTTTTGTATACTTTTATTACCATAATGTCGTTGAGATTTCATACATCATTTTTTAATGCATGACTACTTATAGCTTGAACTAATTTGTATAGTAATTTTGGAATTAAATACAAATTCCAAAAACGGAAAAAGATAAACAAAATCCCTTCACAATTGAATTTCTCGTTAATTTGCAGTGGAAAATAAGGGATCACACAACTACCTTTCCTTTTAAAAACTAGTTAATTTCAAGATGGAAGACACAAATTACTCAAATGCCCTAAAATAGTAGATTTTTTTTTTTTTATTTTTTTTATAAGCCTAAAATAGTTTGTATTTACTGTAAGAAAGCAGTTGAATTTAATATGATAATATAAACCTCCTACTAAATATCTAGTTGTATTCAGACTTTTGTGACACCAGTATATATAGAGAGTAAATTCGTGTTGCAGTTTGTAAGCTAGGTTTTAATGATATGTTTGCATAAGGAATGCCAAGATTAAACCATTTTTTACAGTATGCGCTATACCGTTTCAAAATGGCAGCTCAAAAAGTGTTTCTCTTTTCCATACGCTACTGGCTAATAAAGGTTGTTCACACAATATCTTAGACAAAATATGTAGTAAAAGTAGTAAACTCAGTTTCCAATTAATTGGCAAACAAACTTATAAAATTTTTATTTAAAATGTTGGCTTTGATTTAGTTTATAAAGGATTCTATTTAAGTCAAAATTACAAAGTTTGTAATATTATTCTGCTGTTTACTTTTGTCTGAAATTGTCAAGATAAAATAATTGTAAAATTTCAAAAACAACTGTAGGCTAACAAATTTTAAAAATGTGTTTTAAGATGGTGGCTAATTAATTAATATCACTAGCAGGTCTCAATATTAAACAAATTTTAAATAGTGTTTCTAAAAAAACAGCCGTTTGAAAAAAACACGTTACAGACTGGGTCTAGTCGATCCTCACCCGTAAAACAGATTTCTAAACTAACATAAATAAAAACAGACTTAACACAAAACAGCGGTGTATGATTTACAAACATTATCAGAAGTGTGTAAATATGATAATTTATTAGTTTTATATGCGCACAATAGACGAAGTTAGCATTGTGAAACAACTTTATTTTCTCCTTTAGGATCTCAACTTTATGACACTTGGTATAGATAGCGACTTGTAAAAATCGAACATTTCATTGGTTCAAAACGTTTTCATACGAAATAAAATTACGTTGAGTTATGGTGTTTTTAAAACTTGATACCAGTCCAACTTTTAAACGGTTTGAAGTATCAAAAATAACACCAAGCAAAAAATATTACAATAAAATATAGAAGGTTCCATAATAAATGTGAATGTTTTAAAAAAGGAGGCTAAAATCAAGGGAAGGTTCCCAATTTAATTTTTTCTGTCAGATTTATAGTTTAAAAGATGCCAATTTTGAAATCATGTACTCTGTATAGATTTGAAAACATTATCAAAGGCCGATTTGCAATTAAATGTTTTATTCTTGTATATCAAATTAAACATACATAGAAAGTAAGCATCGAAACACAGAATAAGGAAAAGCAGATTATTTCTCCCTCCACTTGTAACAACAGCGAGATGCCACCTTTTCTAGAGCAAGACAACTAACATAACATGGGTTTACAATCTAGTCAAAACATGTGCTATGGTTAGGGGACAGTATTATTTGTTCTCAGAGGCGCAGAGCGCCAGGTAGTTGTACGAAGGTTCTTCTGAAAAAAGGAAAAACGTACTGCATGCCTCCAACTCCTCTAAACCAAAGTTTACTGACCTGAAGAAGGTAACAGCCCTGGGGTGACCCTTTATATTGTGGGTAATAAACAGCCGAAAGAATGATTTCGTAGAACTTTACTAGTGACGCTCTGTTGTCTGATATTTGTTTAATATCATTTAATTTTGCTTAATGTTCTTACTATGATTTGATAGGATTAGGGAAGGTAATATCTTACCGGAAACACCATTTTCAATAGCCGGATTTGAATATACTGTACTTTAGTTCGAACCATTACCCATAGAAATGCTACCCAGTCAACTCTTCTATTATAGCACACCTCCCTTCAAAACCACTAATTATTATTTACTATGTATGGCATTTGAATGATGTCTTAATTTCATTCAAATAAGTACCTTCATTTTATATATATTATTTATATTTTGCCAAATGTAGTCAGTATTTGTTCTTTACCTTTTATGTAGCTACATGTTTCACTGCCACAGGCAGCATCATCAGGCCAGCTATCTATGTACACTTAAACACTTATATATACACAACACATAAAGTTACACATATTTTCGTACATTTGACAAAATATAAATAATATATATATAATATATGTAGTTCTAAGGCTATCAACAATGAATATACCTTAATTTTATTCAAGATTGAATTTACTGTAATTACAGAGATTGTATTATTTTATGTCGTATTAAATATAATGTCTAGAATAAACTATCATTGAGGTAATGGCCGTTGTAAATCATTGACAAATGTACATCATGAGATTGGGTCTCGGTTACAATCTAGGAATTGTAGGGTATTGTAGGGGCTAGAGTAGAGTGCTTGAACTAAAGTGTTAGGAAGAGAGTAACACAGCCCATTTTTTCTCGATTCGATTATTATATCCGTTTGACATTTACTGGATAGTCGAAAATGCTGTGTTGGCTGTCGGTGGTACCAAACATATATTAAATATTGTGTGATAAGTTTCATTAGTATGATTTTGAGATTGTGTAGGGCGTTTATTCAAGTTAGATTTTTATTTCGCTCTTATTTACTATTTCAACTGAGTTATTATTACTTGACTAGGCCATTAAAGACCACTAATTAGTCCTAAAGGAGAAAATTTGTCAACTGTCCTGCTTAAATATAAGTATAAATAAAAAAGTTTCATCTAAGTATAAGTATTTTTTTAAAACGTTTTTCATCTATACTTATAAAAGCCAAATACCATTGACTCATTGACTCATCACAGTTTCTCCAAAACCACGAGGCCTACAAACATGAAATTTGGCACTAATACTCTTTATAGGCTCTAGACGCGCGCTAAGAAAGGGTTTCCGAAAAATCAAAATTTTAGGGGGGGTTTTGGGGGTCAAAGTTACTAAATCACGATTTCTCAAAACCTACCAAACAGATTGAAATGAAATTTGGTATATAGCTTCCTCTAGGGCCATAGATGCTCGCTAAGAAAGGGTTTTAAAAAATTCGAAATTTTAGGGGGTTTGGGGGGGTCAAAGTTACAAAATCACGATTTCTCTAAAACCATCGAACGGATTGGAATGAAATTTGGTATGTAGCTTCCCCTAGGACCATAGGTGCTCGCTAAGAAAGTTTTTAAAAAAATCGAAATTTTAAGGGGGTTTGGGGAGTCAAAGTTACTAAAAAGAAACACCGAACGAATTGGAATGAAATTTATTTTGTAGCTTCCTCTAGGGCCCTAGGTGTTCGCTAAGAAAGTGTTTAAAAAAATCTAAATTTTATGGGAGGTTTGGGGGGGGGAGTCAAAGTTACTAAAAATCCCCATAAGAAATACATAGTGTAATAAATTTATTGATTAAATATATTTTTTGTTAGTATTTAACTTTGATTTTTTTATCAGTGCAAAGCTGGGTCGGGCCAGCTAGTTATTATATAAATTATAACTGTGCCCAGTTTTATTCTCCGAAGCAGTGGAATTTGTATTTAACACATTTTTAATATGTTATATCTCCATTATATGCTATCTTTTTTAGAGTAGAGAGTAGAGATTCAGTTTGGGAGGATGGTTTTTTGAGGTAAACATTCTTTTCACTAAAGTTCGGATTCATTATAGTTGTGTTATGGTTTTAGTTGCATTCGCTTATAGGCACTGTGGAAATGCAGCACCCCCTAATAACACGTGATATTATCAATAACATCTAATATAATGGGTCTTTTCCCCTTTAATTCTTTCTTTATTAGTACAATATATAAAATTTACACTTAATGTCAGTTAAAAAATAACTTTTTAATAACAAACAAAACGGTAGCTCAAATTTTTCCAGTAGCTCAAAATATAACCGAGTTATCAGCTAAAAACTAAAAAAGTAGTCTTCCCCCAGTTTATGAAAAGATACACATCTTTGTATGGAACTGTGCGCTTTGCAGTTTCAGCTGCGTGAAATTTGATGTGCTCATGCGCGCATATGAAGCTGCACACGAGGGTGAGAGCAAGAGAAAATTGTGTGAATGTTTGTTATATTTCTCTTGATAAAAATACTAAAAAGAGCTAAAGTTACATCATTTTGAATTATTTAAACATAGAGTCCACAACATTTAAGCAGTAAAATTCCCACTATTTTTTAATTCTTTAGGAAACATCCGTCTTAAGAGAAATTTTAACGTAATGCATAGGCCTACATATAAAATCGAGTAGATCACAAATTATGGGAATGTACTACGTCACGTTCACTATAATTTATTATGTTATACCTTATTAGTTTTACCGTACTTGAATAGGAAAATGTTCACATAAAATAAAACCAACACAATTAAACAAAAAACAAGTTAGAAACTTCCTTCGGGTAAAGGGATCCCATACCTGAGAAGAACAGTTAGAAGTGATGGATATGTAGTTTCCGTTAATTATTATATATCATTTAATTTGTCTGAATTCAGTACTGAGTTCAGTACTTCTCGGAATATAATCATCGTTATACTGGTGATAAGTAAAAATCCAGATATTGAACATAATTTATGATTATAATTAAAATATTGAGTGCCAAACCTATTTTTCTTTTGTATAAAAGTTGTGATATGAATTAAACTCTGACTGTAGTTTTATTGTAATAGATTCATTACTTATCAGTTTATTAATGTTAATTTTTTTAAATATTTAATTAAAGCCTACAAGTTTTTATTTGTAAGTAATTTTGCCATTCAATAAAATGACTGAAATATATATCTGTAAAATTCAATCAGCCCAATTCTTGGTTATCAAGTTAAAAGTGGTAAACCATCTTTGTTTTACGAGTGTAGTTTCTTACACTCAGTACGGTACCAACATTATTATTAAAATGTTTTTTTTTATGTTATTTTGAATTGTTTTAACGTTTGGTAACAAATATATATATATATATATTACTAAAAACAAGATAAATGATTATAATGCTTTATTGTACTACAAAACTGTTAAATGTCAGTTCTTTCTCTGCAATAGGCAATTTAAAAAACATTCTATCGCCAGATTGGGACTCATATAACAAGCAGAAAATATTTTAATAGTTTAAACTAACCCTATATTATTCACTAATCTCTTATTCCAAATCTAAAAACACAATATATATTGTAAGCATATTAAAAATAAATGTAGCCCATCAATCTATGTTATTTTTTAAGATACAAACCTTCTTGCTTTTTCCAATGCAAAGTCATTTTTAAATATTAATTTAAGCACAAGAATATTTATTGTTAAATAGTCTTTTAATATGTTGTTACAAAAATAATGTAGGAAACATAGGGAACTTTGAGTTAAAAGTACTTAGTGTAGCCGAATTTCTGTATTTTCCTATTTAGTTCTTTAAGTTCTATGAGACGCAAATTAAATATTTATGTAAATTTGTATTTACCATAAAGCAACAACACGAACTTACGTTATGATGGCATCGCTGTCTATACGACCTACTAAAATACTCTTGTCTAAGTGTCACACTTGAATCACTTGATATTTGAAAAAAAATAATAAAAAGGGGCCTTTGTTCAAGAAATGCTATAATCCTTAATAGTAATTGCCTACAACATAAACCAAATTATAAGAATCTGTATAACTCAAATTGTCTGAAGCAAATAATTAGTCGGCAAACAATTCACAAAAGACTGGAACAAACAAAACGTTTATATGGTCATCTTTGACAGGGTGCTCCATCCATAAAAAGCTTTTATGTCTTACTCAAATAATGTCTTTTATTGGGAATAGTGTGAGCCCTGCCTAAAAGAGTTATAAACTAATTTTTTAATTTTCTTAAAATATCCAACAACAAAAGAATATTTTGACAATGGTTGTAATTGTTTCAAACGCTAAAATAAATTAAACATTTAATTTTTACTGCAATTAGAATTTTTCTTCGTTTTTTCAATTAGATAAGTATAAATATCCTTATAAATTAGAAATTAGTAGAAACATTAAGTTCTTTCAAAGCATCTTAGATTAAAAATTATAACAGCACAGACAGTTCCATAGAAATTATTATTTCCGAGGGAAGACCCAATACTATGGGCATATTTTACAAACGTATATAGATCAACGAGAGTTAATAAAATTTACACCAGAGATCCACAACGATGCGCATATTTTACAAAAGTATATAGATCAACAAGAGTTATTGAAATTTACACCAGGGAGCAACTACGATGCGTATATTTTACAAACGTATATAGATCAACAAGAGTTAATGAAATTTACACAAAGGAGCCACTACGATGCGTATATTTTACAAATGTATACAGATCAACTTGAGATATGATATTTTCCAACAGAGAGCCACTTGCATGTGTATTTTTTCAGCGATCAACTTAAGAAGTGAAACCGGGAATATATATATATATATATATATATTATTATTTTAATAAATCTAATACTTTTAAGAAAAAAAGTATGGCCTAACGCTATATTTATTCATAGCCACTGTATTGACATTACTTTTCACTTCAATACTTTGAAGTCTTCATGTTCAGTTTTGGAATCACAAACTATTGATGTCTGGTACACTTAAATAATCCAAAAGACTGTCAAAATTCTTAAATTTGTCATGTTTGCCGAAGTTATTATTGTTCATTATTAGCGAATTTCGATAGGACTGTTGAGCTATTGCAGTGATTTTTATGGTAGAATTTTCATACACACATTAGTTTTCTATGTCGCTCGGACAAGTTCGTTACCCAAATAAATCCAATAACTGAAAGTATGTTTTGTGACCACAAAAGTATACATAAATTTTTCAAAAAATCTAGTAAACGTTTTTGTAGTTGATTATTTATAAAAATTTGTATATAAAAAAAATATATATATAGTCGATTCCCCCGAAATCAATCAAAACGTAAAATAC